>JADRCH010000073.1:12123840-12149612 GCA_019843965.1 Rhynchomys soricoides | reverse complement strand
TGTGTGTGTGTGTGTGTGTGTGTGTGTGTTTGTGTATACATGGGCATGTACAAGTGGAGAGCACATGTCCCTCTGTCTGTGTGTGTGCATGTGCAGAAGACAACTTCTAGGACTCTGTTTTCACTTCACCCCTTGTATGATCTGGGAGTCAATGCAGGTTGTCAGGCTTGGGGGCAAGTGCCTTTACCTCCCTGGCCAGCCTCTCCAGTTTTATGACCTACATACACACAGATATATGCATCTATATACACATGTGTATATGTGTGTAATTTTAAATTTCTTTTCCGTGCGTAAGAGGAACCATGGTCTTTGTTTTCTCGATTCTGACTTATTTATTTAACCTGACGACTCCCACTTCTGTCCTCTTTCTTACAAATATGATTTCATTTTCATCATGGCTGAATAGCATCTCATTGTGTATAACCTTACACACTCATGTCTTGATGGGCCCATTTTCTGTGCTACTGAGTCTGATTCAAGGAGTCCTCATCTGTGCTTCTATCACCCAGCGTTTTACTTGTGTTTTCCTCTAGCATTTTCAAGGTCTCTGTCTTAGGTCCATTAGTCTTCCATCCATTTTGGTGTTGGTTTTTTTTTAGGTTTAACTGTTTTTAAGGCCAT
Organism: Rhynchomys soricoides; assembly: GCA_019843965.1. Lineage (NCBI taxonomy): Eukaryota > Metazoa > Chordata > Mammalia > Rodentia > Muridae > Rhynchomys > Rhynchomys soricoides. The sequence goes on along the minus strand of JADRCH010000073.1, from coordinate 12,148,991 downwards.
GTGATAAGTAGTTATGTTTTTTTCCCTAGGAATTTGGAAGCTCCAGAGATGCCAGTGTATTCTGTTAAGGGCCACAAAGAAATCATAAATACCATAGATGGTATAGGTGGACTTGGAATTGGGGAAGGAGCCCCTGAAATCGTGACAGGCAGCCGAGATGGTGAGTGAGTCTTCAGTACTGAGCAAATGTTTAGTGGGAATCTCTGTGCATCTGCATTTTAACAGACAAGTTTAATTGCACATTCCTCATTCATTTCAGGCTTCTGTGTATTTTCAGGTAGAGACCCAGCACTGAGTACTTTAGTGTGGACTTAGTTCAACAACTAATAATGAGCTGACTTTGAAGAACTTACAGTGGCTTCATGGGTTTCTGAAGCAGCCAGATGTGATATGTTTGGCAGCTTCTCATCCTCTTTCTAAAAAAGCAGAGTTACTACTTAGCCAAAGGTTAGGTTGACAGGTACCTGAAGACATGCTCTGGGATGTGTCAATGAGCTCCCTCCCCAGCACTGGCCACAGTGACCAACAGACCCTGCCTGAATGACTGTATGAGCCCAGGTTTTGTCATCTCACATGGAGATGTATTAGTTGCTTTCAAAAGGTTACTATAAAAGAAAAATGAGATATCATTTTCTAATAGTTACTGGAGAGCAGAGGTGTTTTAGAATTACTTTTTCATAGGAGCCATGTGGGACACAAGGAAAGATGGTGAGCAGTTCGTTATGCTGCCACAGCCTTTGCTTATCCGCCGTACTTAACCTTCGTCAGATGCAGGTGCTTCTGCTTCCAGAACTCTTACTTTAATGGCTGTAACATTCCATCGTGTGGCTGTAACAGCACCTTAACTATGTTCTGTAACAGCCGTTCAGCATGCTTCTGTAACAGCCATTCAGCATGCTCTAAGTTTTCTGGGTATCCTTAGGGTAGTGGCTTAAAGTTTTAATGAAGTGAATGTAGTTATGTATGTAAGTCCTTGGGGATATTTTATGATTTATAAAATGTATTTCCAAATAACCCATAGTACCCATTTCCCTGGCCAGCTATAGTGGATGAGGGACTACAAGTGGCTGTAAGTTTGTAGTTTAGAAACTGCCCTCCATTTCCACTTATGCTAGTGTCAGTGCCTGTGCGTCGATTAATTCTGAGTTTTGAATTGTCTTGATGTTCTTTGCTAATTCAAGTGTGGAAAACTTACTAAGATCTTAATGACTTGTATAAACCCATAGCTGAAATGGTAATCTCTGTCAGATTTGTGGGAGCTCCTCCACGTAGGATTGTAGCCTTTCTGATGACCAGCTCTATCCCTGGTGATAAATCTAGAGTTTTCTGTCTCTTTCAGGGATATTTTTCCCTCCCTGTCTTGCTCAGATGTAAGCCTTTTAGCCATCTCATTGCATGCAGTTATGTTGACTGTAGGCTGTGACACCAGTTACTAGCTAATCATCCTATAATATGAATTGATATAAAGGGTTGAAACTCAACATAAGCTAATTTTATTAATAGTTCTCTCTTCATTAACTTATGCGGGAAAGTTAAGCTTAATTACATTTGAAACAGGTGGGGTTGTTTGTTCTTCTGTGTCAACAAGTGAAACTGGATCTCATGCATGCTGGTCACTCTGCCATGAGCTGCCTCCCTAGCAGCTGAAATGGCATTTTTAAACCCCATATAAAACTGTAGTGACAGCGCTTACTCTTGTATATAAGGAAAGAACCAACAGTTAGATGCGAAGTGAGGAAAACGGAGTTAAATGGTACTCCACTGTTCTAAATGTGTTTGTTTGTATTTGGTGCGAGCCCAGACAGTAAGGCATGTTTTGAATTGTGCACTTGTCTTTGATGTGTCAATCATAACTTACAGACAGCCTAGGAATACTTTCTGGGTTTTCTCTGTGTACCTATTAATTTTGAAATCATTTCTAATACTAACATGTGTGTTACTTCTGGTATCAAGTATAACTTAACCACTTTGAAGTCAGAAAAATAGGAACAGTTTTCAGATGTAACAATTATTGTCGTGTATACAGGTAACTGTGGAAAAAGAACTCAAACAGGAAATGTGATGTCACTATTGAATTTTGCCGGCTCCCTTTTATCCATGACAGGAACTGTAAAGGTGTGGGACCCAAGGCAAAAAGAGGATCCTGTTGCTAACATGGAACCTGCACAAGGGGAAAACAAGAGAGACTGTTGGACTGTGGCATTTGGTAAGGTGGTTTGTTTTGGTTTTTTTTGGTTTTTTTTGGTTTTTCGAGAAAGGGTTTCTCTGTATAGCCCTGGCTGTCCTGGAACTCAGTCTGTAGACCAGGCTGGCCTCAAACTCAGAAATCCACCTGCCTCTGCCTCCCAAGTGCTGGGATTAAAGGCGTGTGCCACCACTGCTGACAAGATACTGCGTTTCCGGTTCGTTGTGGTTCTAGAAATTACAGGTAGTCTCCAGTAACATGTTCTGTAGACTAGTCTAAGAATTGTCGAGGCAGGTATCATAGTCTTGATGTCAGTCTCAGGCTAGGGTTTACATCTTCAGTGTGCTATTATTGATTGTGTGGCTTGGGGAAGTTACTCTGTGTACAGTGTTGCTAATAGCATCAAGGAGCCAATGAAGAAATGTCATTAAAGCTCCTAGAATGTACATAGATTACTGAGGATTGAAAATATTTACTATTATTATAATAGGGTTTTTGTTTAATTGATAATATTGACCTAGTTTAGTACCAAATGCCATTAATAGGGCTAAACGAAGCCTCAAACACAAATGATAACCTAACAAAATCTCACATTACGTCTTACATAGTGTTTATTTTCTAGAAAGTAGTTGTGCCTTTACATAATTATTTCTTATAAGTCTAGTAATTGTGACCTTGTAGTAATTCAGTGCATACTGATCTTGTCAGTGTTGCTGCTTATCTTCGTAAAAGATGCAGGCCAGAGCCCAGGCTAGCCACCCCTCCCCAAGTAGCTACAATTACAGGCATGTATTGCTGGATGCAGTTCCATATTTAGTTTTTAACCTGTGTTTTCTTTTTGATAAGGCTGGCCTCAACCTGGCAGAGATCTTCCTGCCTCTGCCTTTCAAGTGCTGGGATTATGATGCGCCACACACCTGGCTTTTGTGATGTTTGGTTTTTTGTTGTTTTGAGACAAGATCTTACTGTGTTGCTCAGGCTGGCCTCAAACTTCTAGGTTGAAGTAATACTCCTGCTTCAGCTTTCTGAGACACTGGAACTGCAGATGTGCACCTCCATGCCCAGCTTTGGATTTTTTTTTTAATTACTATACTTTGAGCATGCAGCAGTGAAACTGGGTCGTCTTTGAGGCCTGAAGCACATGGTTTAGTGAAGAAGGGCTGACATCTGCTTTACTTACAGTGTAAAGCATACGTAATAAAACATGGCAAGAGGCATCTGTCCATGCAGAGAGACACAGAGGCAGAGACACAGAGAGGGGAAGATCAGTTTGATCTCAGAATAAGGATGCTGAGGATTTCCGTCTGGAAAAATTTGCAACATAGGGAATAACTTCAGAGTGCCCTAGAGGGAGATGGTGGAGCAACTGGCCACAGAGATGACTCTAGCCACAGTTGTCTGTGGGGCCTGGAGGTAGTGGTCTGCCGTGGATGGTCTGAGCTGTCAGAATGTCACTGGTGCTGAGCAATGGGGGTGGGGGAGGCATAATGGTGATGAGTTGAGATGTTTTAGGGGGGGTTCTGGGTAGAGAAGGCAATGAAAATTATTCACAAGACAGATACAGAATAAATAGCATTTACAATTTTGTGTACAACAAATGGAGAACAAAGTAAAGGATCTCTGTCCAAGATGATCTTAAGCTTGCTCATGGAGGGAGAGATGTTGTTCATTGAGAAGCCCCACCTGCATGGGGCAGTGATAAGCTGAGGTCAGCTTTCGACCTAGAAGGGCAAGGTACTAGTACCATCAAGAGCTCGAAGTAGAAATGCAAGCCTGGAGTTTAGGAGGAGGAAGCTGGAGGCAGGTGAGAATGAAGACACTGAAGTCAGGTATCCCAGGCAACACCACACACTGGTAGGACCTTCCTCTTCCCTCACATGTTCTTATTCAGTAAGAGCTATGCAGGAAAACCAACCTGGAGCTAAGCATGCTGAAATCAACGTCACGTTCTAAACTTCAGGTGTGGTCATCTACACCACCAAAAATGCATTCCAGCTCATTACAGAGTTAGAATAACCAGACAAATATCCTGCAAGATAATTTTAAAATGTATTTGCATTCATATATTGTCACTACCCAGGAACGAAAAAAGAAGCATAAGCATCTTCCCAGGCCCTGCTCACTGTGAACTGTAGTTGATCTGTCTTTGCAGGTATTATAGTGTATTATAGAGCTTGGTACTTGCCAAAGAAGCCCTAAGCCATAGCTGAGTCTGAGAGAGCATTTCCTTTCTGTTTAGAATCCAGTAAATACTTTCAAGTTGACTTGTCATAGAGTTTCTAGTAGGCATTTTTTTTTTTTTTTTTTTTTTTTTTTTTTTTAAAGAAAAAGTTAGTACTCCTCACCTCCCGTTAGGACTGATGGCTGGGGTTATCCCAGTGTAAGTTTTTAAAATTAGATTATGTTTCCTAGCAGTCTTTACCTTGGATTTATGAAGACCTGAAATGTATCTTGATTTCCAGGCAATGCTTATAATCAAGAAGAACGCGTGGTTTGTGCTGGCTATGACAATGGTGACATCAAGCTGTTTGATCTCAGAAACATGTCACTGCGGTGGGAGACAAACATTAAAAATGGGGTAACGTGCACTTCTGTCCTCTCCAACTTCACTGAGCATGTCTGGACCTGCTCTACCTCCAGGCACAGCAAGGGTCTCACTTCCTTTCTCTTAACCCATGTCTTTCAGTCTTCTACCGAAAATTAATCTTATGGAGCCAAACCATTTTGAATCTAATGGCGGCCATTCATCCTTTCTTTAAAAAGTAAACTCATGGACTAGAGGGATGGGTCAGCCATTGAAGGATAAGCTTACAACCAAAGTGTAAGAAAGTGGGCACATATTCAGGTGTGGTTTGTACAGGGTTAGCCTCCAGCCCATCTGAGGACCACACAGATGATATCAAAATGAGTAAATAAGAGGCCTTTTTCTTGGTGGCATAGGAAGAACTTCACCAAATACCACTGGAGTTTTGGTTCTTGAGGTTTTTTAAGGAATTTAGTTCCTTTCTGATGTCTGTCGGCAGTGCTAAATAATGAAAACATTGGGTTGTGACCTTCTATTGAGCATGGGAACCCAAGATGGTTTTCTTGATCAAATTAACTCAAGAGGTTTAATGATTATTCGAGCACTTCCCTATGGTCTTCTCATTTTTAAGCCATTCAATAACTTAAAGGAGCCAACAGGGGCTGCAGGGACAGCTCAGTGGTTAAGAGCACTGAATGCTCTTTCAGAGGACCAGGGTTTGATTCCTAGCATATGCATGGTGGCTCAGAATGGTCTGTAACTCCACTTGTCCTGCCCCCCAGGCATCAAGTGCATACCTGGTGTGCATATAGGAAAGCAGGCAAACCTCATAGGCCCATACACATTATTTAATGTAAAGGGAATAAGAGCCTATCGGTAACAGACGCTGTCTGCTTCCAGGTGTGCAGCTTGGAGTTCGACAGGAAGGACATAAGTATGAATAAGTTAGTAGCCACGTCTCTGGAGGGGAAGTTTCACGTCTTTGACATGAGGACACAGCATCCTACCAAAGGCTTTGCCTCTGTTACAGAAAAGGTAAATATGAGGGGCAAGTCTCCAGGCTTCCTCTGTCTGCCATGTACTTGTGGGATCTTAATTTTTGTGTAGATTACGTTTCCAAAAGTTGCCACCTTTATACTTGCTGATTATTACAACTATCTTGCTTAGCCTGGAATCTTATTTTATAGTTTAAAAAACAAAAACAAAAAAACAAAACAAAACAAACCCTTGCTGATGCCAGGAATTTGATAAGGAAATTCTAGCCTGGTGTTTTCTAATAAATACATATTATTTCTGTTAATAACTAACAATGTACTTTCTAGAAATAACATTTTCACTATGTCATTTTATCCCATTTTATTTTACATTTTCATAAGTGAACTTACTTTAAAATACTGAATTAGAAAGTGATAGATATTCAAGAATGTTCTGTTTGCTTATACTGTGGCTTCTACTTGAGATCGCTTAATGGGGAAGATGTTTGGTTTGTAAGACTAGAAAAATAGGTGAGGGAAGAAAAACAAAGGGAAAATGATTCACAAAAAAAAAAAAAAAAAAAAAAAAAAACAGAAAATGTCCGGAATTAAGTAGCTATGAAAAAAATTCATGTTGAAATATCCTGCCTTACAAGAGACAGGCAGGGAATGTGACTCTCTTTCTTAAACATAAGCAGGAAAGCAGCTACCGGTCGGTTGTCTCCTTAAGATTCAAATATGTAAGTCGCTCCGGAAGTCCCACGTTACATCCGGTCCCTGCCCTGCTGTGGACGCTATGGGGTTTCATTCATTTCTTGCCACCCTTCATTGTGATGCCGGGGGATTTCATTCTGTCTGTCCTGGAACTCTGTAAACTAGGCTGGCCTTGAACTCAGAGACCAGACTGTCTCTAACTCCCGGGCGGGCGGCGGGCGCTGAGATTAAAAGTGTGCGCCACCACCACTCAGTTGGGGCTTTTTGGTTTTGGTTTTGTTGAGCAAAACCATTATTAGAAGCTAAAAGGATGCTGAATTTCGTGTGTTGATTTTATGTCCTGATACTTTAGTGATTTTCTGGTAGAGTCTTCAGGGTCCTTTAAGTCTAAGGCTCACTTACATGATTAACATGATGGCGCTCGGGGACACCCTGAAAGACCCAGTTGTGGAATAGGGAGTAGAAGGAAGGAAACACTACACCAAAAGCAGATTTCACTGAACCAGAGGCAGTTTTCTGAGAGGTCTAGAAAAGCAAGGCCCAGGCATGTTAGGAGCATGAGGAACAGCACACAGGACGAGAAGAGAAGCTCCCATGACATGTTGTAGTTAAAACACTGAAAACACACAGGGAAAGGGTGCTGGACACTGCGAGGGAAGATTCGGGTCACTTACCAGGGTAGGCCGTAGTACCTACTGATTGGATAGAAACCTTTCGAGTCAGCCAGGATGGCTCCGACAGGCCCCACGGCCAACCCAGACTATACTCCTCAGCAAAACTGCCTGCTAAAAGTAAAGCAGCAATAAATTGTTCCTTAGCTGAAGAAAAGGTGGTTACAGTTCTTTGTTTGAAAGTCTACTTACTCCTCAGGGCTTCCATTTAACCATCATGTGTGTATTGTCTGACTAGGCCCATAAATCCACCGTATGGCAAGTCCGGCACCTGCCTCAAAACAGGGAGCTCTTTCTGACCACGGGAGGTGCTGGGAGCCTTCACCTCTGGAAGTAGTAAGTCTTTTTAAGTCATTTGTGGGCGTGAAGTGGGAGTTGATGATTTTTTTCTTTTCTTCCTTTAATATGTGATTTAACTCATTTTGCCAGGATATTTATTTTCTGGGTGTTATGTAACTAGTTTTCAAAATATTTTCTTTTACTGATGTATTTATTTTACATTATCTGTCCCAATAAATGTATTTGTCATAGTTATGTCTCTCTGTATGAGAACTAGTTAGAAACATTTGGGATTTTCTACTTTATCCCCATCCCCCACCCCCATAAATTTGAAATGTAGATAGACACCATTAATCCCAGCACAGGGAAGATGGGGCCAAGAGGATTTCATGAGTTTAAAGCTAGCATGGACTGCATAATGAGTTCTAGGTCAGCCTAGGCTACAGGATATGACCCTGTCTCAAAAATTAACAATAAATAAAAAGAGGGAGGGGTCAAGGGATAGAGGGGAAGACAGGAGGGGGATAGCTTTTCCTAGCTTTCCTTTTTGATCTGATCCAAGATTTTAGTTAAATACTATGTTCTAGTCATTAAAATGCTGCCTGTGGAGTTGAGGAGAGGGTCAGAATGCTTAGGTCTGGGTAGTGAGTTTGCTCAGTTCATTGTGGTAGAACCTAAGCAGCTGGAGGCTCTTGGTTGGTCTCCAGATGAAGCCTCCCCGCCCGTGCTTCCTTCCTGTACACCTAGGCAGGATGAGTTACCGTGGATGCTGTCGCCATGTGCTGTGGTCCGTGCTTCCTGAAGACACTGAAGTGCTGCTGGGTCAACTGTCAGTTCAGCAGTTCTTAAACAAATTGAATGTTTGAAAATCTTATCAGCAGCAACAACAACAAAAACAAAACAACACCTTTAAGCATTATTTAGAAAATGATGCGCTTACAATTGAAGGCTATTTCAAAGTTAAAGTTTGGTTACTAGTGTACAAAGCCAAACAACAGCACTTACAGTATGGCTTGGGCTTTTGAGTTTACAAACCCTTCTATATGCTCCTTTTAAAAGCTGAAAAACAGGGCTGCAGTCAGATAGTACCTGTTAGAGAATTGAAGCTTTTAATAAACAAACTTGTGATTACTTCTGATTGAAACAACATTTTAATACACTCCATCCAACCGTGTCTCGTTGTAAATTGTGCTTTCTGTCAGCAGGAAGCAGTAAAGATGTTTTAGGTATTCTTGGAGACTTTTGGGTAGATGGATCATTTGATCCTGGAACCTTTGCCCTTTATTTTTTCATGGTTCTGATCCAGTCTCGATATAGTATAGGCTTTGCCAGGCTCGTTACCTAAGCTGTGCCTGTTCCTTGCTTCCCCAATTCTTGAGACTGCTAAAGGAAACAAGTACCAATTTTCCACATGTGGGCAGAATGGCAGCTAGATTTTCTTTTTTCTTTTTTCTTTTTTTTTTTTTTTTTACTTTATGTTACTAAGGCTGGATCTATATGTACTTAGAAATTTGAAGTTTATTTCTTGGCTTTTTTCCTTCAAAATTAACCACTGTATCTCGTGTGTGTGTGTGTGTGTGTGTGTGTGTGTGTGTGTGTGTGTGTGTCCAAATGGAGACCCAAAGCCAATAGATACCAGGTGTCTTTCTTGATTACTGTCCACTTTATTTGTTGAACTGGGAGCTCACTGATTATGGCTAGGCGATCTGAATGGGGGCCGCAGGATGAATGTCCTGCTCCGTGTGCCTGCCAAGGAGTGAGATCGCAGGGAGCTCCAAGGCAGCCTGGTTTTTACACGGTTCTGGAACTCCAAAGCCAGTCCTCGTGCATGTGGAAGAAGCACTTTATCCCAGGAGGGATCAGCCCCACTCCTAGAGATCATCTTAGAGTGAGCACCCATCATTATCACAACAGGTGACTCATGTAGTTTGCAAATGCTTTGGAGCTTTGCTGGGAAGCTTCTTGTGCCAGCAAAGTGAAGTGGCTGAAGTAAAATGCACTTGAGCTTGGATTGTGCTTATCGCTGTGCCTTGAGAGCGCAGTCAAGCTGTCAGCATTCACAGGGCGCCTCCCCAGGCATTCCGAGAGAAGATGCAGGTGAGCTTTCAGATGTTAAAAAACACACAAAATCTCTTACGTAGGTAATGTGGAGAGAGTAGAACCAATTACTTATGTTTTTGTTGTTATTGTTCTGGTTTTTTGAGATGGGGTGTCACTATGTAGCCCTGGCTGGCCAGCAACTGCTATATAAACAAGGCTGGCCTCAGGGCAGTAGAGCCTCTGCCTCCTGAGTGCTGGGATTAAAGGTGTGCACAACCACAAATGACCTTTATGTTTTAAGACTAAATAGCTGCAAACTTTGCTAAGAGACATGAGGAAAGTGTGTGCCAGTGCTCTCGAGAGTGTATGGTGCGCGCGCGTGTGTGTGAACATTTGATTCCTTTTAAGTAAAATAATGTTGGCTGTAAAAGACGAGAACCTTTTACCTGTGGTTTACCTTCTCCCTGTGGTTTCTCCAGTTCTACTGTGTCTGATTGCTTTGTGCTTCTTAGCCTCTGGGTCTGGCTTATGTTTTGTTGCTTGGCTGGTTGCGGAGTTTTTGCATTCACAGAGTGCCATGATTGATAAGCAGTGGGTTCTAAGGGGCCCTGTGAGGAGGTGATCCTTAGAGCCTTAAAACGTGTCTTAGAGAAGGTTGTTTCTTTTCTCCCATCTTTCAGATCTATCAGGTATTATTTAGTTCCTGACCTTTCCCTATTCTTGGCTTAAAATTTTATATTTTTAGCTAAAAAAAAATCAGATGTTCTTAGCATTGCTTTCTCTTTTGTGAAAGCAGTGGTTTTTAGAATGTGTCTCCAGCGACACTCCCACAGCGATATTACAGAGGAGGTCCTCAGGTTAGGCCTCAACCGGACTCTGGGTGGGGTATGGTACCAAGTCTTTTGTGTATGTGTCAAATGAGCTTTTGTAAATGTTACAAAATGTTTTTCCCTTGTACGAACATTGCCCGTGGAATCTAGCCATCAAATTTAGGAAAGAATTACAACAAAAGTTTATGGAGAGCCCCAAATCAGACCAACCTGTAACATTCATATTACAAAAAGAAGCACAGGCAGGTGCTGAACAGAGGTGCTGTGTAGAAGTTTGCAGAAGTCACCATTGCCTGAGGTGTGTTGGACTAGGGCTGAAGATGAAATACTGTCTTTACTCATGTAAGGTCAATATTGCAGAGTCCTAAGTGCTGCTTCAGTAATCAGCTGAGAAATAAAAAGCCACTGAAGCGTACAAATAAAAATACAACAGTGAATGCCAAGCTTTTGCTCTTACCAGTCTGTTCTTGTCTCTTAGTGAATACCCTGCTCAGCGGTCCAAGAAGGATTCAGAGGGCTTAGAGATGGGAGTCGCAGGTTCCGTCAGCCTTCTGCAGAACGTGACCGTGTCTACTCAGCCCATCTCGAGTTTGGACTGGAGTCCTGACAAAAGGGGGCTCTGCATCTGCAGTTCCTTTGACCAGATGGTGCGTGTACTGATAGTTACAAAGCTCCAGACCATTTGACCCAAGTCTTTGAACTTGAAATTGTCCAGAGGGTTACTCACAGAGTTTGAGCTGTGTTCTGTATCCTCTGGCCTCACTGAAGACAGTTGGATTTGAGTGATGACTGGCAGCCACAGGCACAAAGCCAGCCAGCCTCTAGCGTCTTTGGGTGTTTGGTGGCCTGACCAGCTGCTGCTGCATGTGAAGGTACCACACACCAAGGGCAGCTTTGTTCCTTTTTCCCATGTTTCTACCCAAAAAAACTTAGAACCAGGAGCTGTGATATTTGCTTGTGGTGCCAGCTACTTCACAAGCTGAGGCAGGAGGATCAATATAGCCCATAAAATCCAGACTAGCTTGGGCAGCAAAGTGAGACCCTGCCTTTAAAAGCAGTTGGATGTTGGCACTGAAGAGATGGCTCACTAAGGAGAGTGCTAGATGCTCTTGCTGAAGACCCAAGTTTGGTTCCCAGGATCTGTATTAGGTGGCCTACAAGCCCTATAACTCCAGTTACAGGGTATCTGATACCATTTTCTGGCTGTATTGGGCAGAGGTACTCACAGACACATGCACATTCTTAGAAATTTAAAAAAAAAAAACATTGTATTTAAATTTAAAAAAAAAAAAAATGTTTTTAAAGCCAAAGTCAGTAGTTGCTATTTAACTGTATTTTTAAGTTTGTTCTGTATCTGCATGGCTCTGTGCTTTCTCTGTACGTTTGTGCTTCCACTAGGAATCACTTCACTTGGTCTGTAAAGTACCAGAAGAACACGGTCTGACTGGACATCCTGCAGAACTGTTTCTAGTCGTGTAACTGGTAAACTACTGTGACTTCAGCCATCTCTCTTTTACTCAGACACAGGCCTTGGTTATCTTTTGACTGTGGTAAATGATGATGAGCCATTGAAGCCTGGAGTGATTATTTTAAAACCTTTTTGTCAAACCTTTAAAATATATTTTTAAAATAAACATGTTTTTAAAATATGTGGAAACTTCAATTCATTTGCTTTGTTTCTCCCTCTCTTCCTCCTTGTTAAATACACCTTATTCACTGTTCTTGACTCTGGCCCACATCCAGATGGACTGGATTAATTATACTTCATTAAACCTTGTGTCCCCCAGCTCAGTTCAAAAGGAAAGAGACACCTATAATATTCATAATTTACAAAACCAATGAACTCTTTATTGCCAAAATGCTGAACAGAGCTGAGGAGGCTCAGTGCTTGCTGTGTTAGGACGAACACCTGAGTTCTGAGGACTCTCTCTCATCTCAGCGAATAAGGTGGCAAGCCAGACACAACCCTGACCACTGCCATCTGCACAGCTCTCACACACATACACAGCACACGGGAAAAGGAACAGGTTGTGGGTGTAATGTCACAATGAAAATAAAATTGACCTTTAAAAAGGCCACTTGGATTTTTCCCCCAATGTTAAAAAAAAAAAAATATATGAAAGTCTGGCTTAGAATATTTGTCTTTGATGATATACAAAGGTTTAAGCAGAACAGTTAATTTATTTCATTAAATCTAAGATGTCATCAGTTGTAGAATTATCTTGTACCACAGAAGGAAAAAAATTCCACCAATGACATAGTTATCATGCTTTCTTATCGGTTGGTATTTGGTTTGTACGATTTTATTTTAGTACCAGGAACATTTTGTTTATGTTTTGAACCCAGGCTGGCCTGGAACTCTGTATCACCTCGCTCTACCTCAGGTGTGGGCCCTAGAGTCGGCTCCCTCAGGTTTTTCTTTCTCTTTCTCTGTAGCCCCTGGCTGTTCTGGAACTTGCTGTGTACATCTGGCTGGCCTTAACTGGCAGAGATCTGTTTGCCTCTCTTTCAAGCACTAGGATTAAAGGTGTATGCCACCACACCTGGCTTTGGCTTCCTATTTCTTAATATCCAGAGTCTGGCCCTTTAACTCACTTTAAAATTTTTGCTTATTTCTTTTAAAAATATTTCTTAGTGTTTTCCTTTTAAACTCACAGTCAGTATTCATGCTTACAATATTGTCTTCTATAAATAGTATGTTGATGATGGGGCTGGGAAGATGACTCGTTTCTGAGAGTCCATGTTATTCCTCCAGAGGACCTATTCGAGTTCCTATCATACACATCGGTTACAGCTCATAACCTTCTGTAACTATAGCTGCAGAGAATCTGATACCTCTGGCCTCTGCAAGCATCCGCATATGTCACACACACACACACACACACACACACACACACACACAAATTCCTGAAAATTAAGGACAAAATAGCTTGTGTTAGTATGGTGGTTTGAATGACAGTGGCCCCCGTAGGCTTATATATTTGAGTCACAGAGGAACTACTGTTTGAAAAAATGAGGAGGAGGTGTGGCTTTGTTGGAATAGGTGTGGCCTTGTTGGAGGAGGTGTGGCCTGTTGGAGGAAGTGTCTCGGTGAGGTTGGGCTTTGAAGTTTTCCAAAGCACGTCCCAGGCCCAGCCTCTTTCTCCCTCTCTGCCTCTCTTTTAGTCTGTTGCTTGTGGATCAGAATGTAACTCTCAACTCCTTTTCCAGCACCATGCGTGCCTCCACGCTCTCTGCCATGACAGAAATGAACTAAGCCTCTGAAACCGAACATCTCCCGATTTCATGCTTTCCTTTATGAGTTGCGGTGGCCATGCCCGCTTCACAGCAGTAGAATGGTGACTAAGACAATTAGTGATGCCCTGCCTCCACTGTGTCACTATTATTTCAGGAATGTCTTTTAGTAAATTGTCACCTAACCTACAGACCTGGGGATATAGATCTGAGGATGACAATTGGCATGACTGCTGCCTGGCCGACATAATTATTCCCTGTGTCCAGTATATAAAATACCATAGCAGAACTGGTTCTCTATAATAACTTATAAGACCATCACTTACTCTGTTCAGGCATCTTTGATCAGTGCAGGCCTCCTGGAAAGCTCTACACTTCTCTGCAGTGTCAGGCTGGCCGCTCTACCCAAGGCTGGCGCCTCTAATAACATGTGCACATGACTTAGGGATTCATACTGCTGTCAGCTTGGGACCTCAGCCAGAAATACAGGGCATCACTATATAGCCTAGCATCCCTTACTATGGTGACAAGATTCCAAGGTGAATATCCAAGATTGATGTGTGGCTGTGTGTTTCCTTATGGCCAACTTTATAATTCACTGGCATTGCTTTGGCCACACTATTATTTGAGGCTATCATGGCAAGGTGTATGATCAAAGCTCAAGGATGGCAGCAAGAACATGAGGGGAGAGGCTGCTCCCATGGAACAGGAACAACTGGCCAGGTATAGTCCTCTAAGGTCCACTGCTGCTTCAACAAGCTCAGACAGGGCATATTTGAAATAGTAAGCAGACAACTGGAAGTTCTGGTTCAAAGGGGAGGGGGGATATCAGGGGATGCAAACAGATCCTGCTACAGTAAGCCAGACAGTCAAGCATGGTCTTCTGGCTGAGTTCACCCAGGGGGCAAAACTTGGGATGTTATCAGCTCATGATTTTATAGACACTATGGGGCTTGGTACTCAGTGCTCTCTTCTGGTTTCTCATTATCTGCAGCTGAGTACCCAGTACGCCTTCATGACCTTTCTATCATCTGGTACAGACAAAACACAGCTATTCCCACATTGTTATTTCTTCCCTTTTGAACGATGTGCAAGATATTGTATGCACGGTCAATAAAAGCCCAACGCAGTTGAGAACATGACAGGAAACTTGACCTTTTCGCCTAAACTTTTCTTTTCTTGAAAATTTTTACATTTCCTTTGTATTCTCTTTCAAACCCCAAATTCAAGTTGCAATTAGGGCAGTCAGTCCCAAGGCAGGTGCAAAGCATGGGAGGAACACCGTGCTTCTGGTGTCTGCATAAATTCACTAAAGAACCTTAAGGCAACTGTAGAGCTTTCCTGACCCAGTGTGTGCTGGCACCTGCCTGCACTCACTTCTCTTGGTGGCTTAAGTGGGTGCATTTTGCATTTATATAGAAAAAAAGTTTGCTCATGAACGTCTAAGGAGTGTGCAGCAGAGAGTTTTTATTCCCCACCTCAATCATAGTAACAGCCAAAAAGTTTCTGATAACCACTGAGTCTTTAGGAGCCACGATATTCAGTAATGCGAGCTGCCTCTCATCACTTGTGTACTGGTGACATGCTGTCCTAGAGATGACAGTGTGAAGCCCAAGCCTTACTTTAACTGAATACCTATGGTGCACTGCCTCCTCGTGGGTGATGTTTCCATTGCACACCTTTGATTACAAAAAGAACATGATTTTTAACCTTTTAAATCCAGCTGGGAAAATCTGCCCTGTTTAATTCCTAGAAAGCACACAAAACAAACTGAACCCCAAGAAACCCACTGACTATCTTAAAGAGGATCTTCCCCTAAAACACAAACTCATGAAAAAGCCCATACAGCATCTGTGCTTGTTCTGATGCAAAGGGATCATCACTAAGTAGACAAAAGTATCTTTGCCACATAGAGCCAATTTGATGTCTAGCACCACGAGTGGGTACTTCCTAAGGAAAAGACTTGCCTTTGTCTTTAAAGCAAGTAAGTGTTTTACAAACTAAGTATCATATCCTTCATTCCCCCCCCCCCCACTACTCCTTTACTTGGGAGTTCTGATTTTAGTGAAGTTTCTTCAATTGAGGACCTCTTCTTACCATCAGTTGCCTTCGTGAAGGACGCTGGGATTTCTCCTCATCTTCTTTGCACCAGATTTACATGAGAAAGAGCCATCTTCTTTACAGCCATTCCTACACTAACAAGCTGGATTAAAAGCCCCCAGCTTGCCCTGTGATGCTATGGACCATCCAGCTCAGATGAAACCCGTGTAGTCAAGACACAGTTCTCCCTCCCACAGGAAGCTGAAGACACTCACTTCAGTACCACATCTTCTTTATTGTCCCTTTTTATCTTGCTTCAGCTCCTCATTGTCATTGGATGTCAGCTCCGGAAGATGTCGCAGAGATATTTCCTCCAATTCATTTGTCTGGAGATAGACTGAACCCGAATCTAAATCTCATGGTCTCCCAGAAAGCCTACATTATTCCGAGGTGTCCTTCAGCCCTGAGAATCGAGGAACCTCTTGCTTTAAGTAGGTAGGATCTGAGAACAGCTGCTCAAGCAAGACCAGCTCACTGGCAATGAAGGGAGGTGAGTGAGCCAGGTAGTAACAGGAGCAGAGCTCTGGCTCTCTCCACCGGCAGATAAGAAGGTGTCTGATCTGCTGATCCCTTATCTGGTAGGAGATATCATTCACACTCAGGGGTGTCTGTTCTTGTAATAAGGAGTTTTGGATCCTGTTAACTCCTGATTTGACCTCCACCTGACTGAAGCAAGGCTCTGGAACAATGCTCCAACATAATGCTGGGACTCCCCAGGGAAGGGGACTCTGGATTCCCAAGCTATCACAATGCAGAACCCTGAGAAGACATTCCAAGGAGAGCCCCAGGAGCCAGAGTCTATGGAAGCACCAGAGCCTGAATGAAAGCTTTCAGGTCTGCTCAGTGACCTGTCTTAGACAGGAGAAATGACAGGTTTCACACTGTGTGTGTGTGTGTGTGTGTGTGTGTGTGTGTGTGTTAAGGTTACTGAAGCTGAGGATACCACAGAGGAGTCAAGTCAGAGGGAAAACTGCTAGCCTGTCTCTAGAGAGACTTGATAAGAATCTCTTCCATAAAGATAATTCATGGTTTAGACAAGTGTCTCCAAAGGTTTATGGGTTAAAGACTTGGTCCCATGTCGGGGAGGTGCTATGGCATTTTGAGATAGTGTAACAGGGACCCCAAAAGAGTAGACTGCCCAGAGTATGAATGTGTCCGGGACGCGGAGTGCTCACAGCAAGAGCAGCCTGAAGCCTTGGCACCAGGAAAGACAAGAGCCTCCCAGTCCTGATAACTTAGCTCACAGATAATTTATACTTCGAGTTTCTGCTTCTGTTTCATTTTTCTATAAGTAATAACTTTCCTACTGGAAAGGTTGAACCAAACTAAGATTTTGCATTGCCTTAGTTCTGACTAAAGCCATACTAGCCTGTATGTTTTTAGTGATTTCACTCTCCCAGGACTCCTAATAGTACAGAATAGGCCACCAACTTACAGTCTTGACTGTCTAAACTGTGAGCCAAAGTAAACTTTTTTACTTCATAAGTAGCCTGTGCTATGTATTTTGTTATAGTGATGAAGAGCTAACTTAACACAAGTCATAATGCAGGCTGTCTCTGTTGTGACGAGGCAGGGTTTGGGCTTCTATACAAGGCACAATGCAGGCCCTGTGGCTTCAATATCAGGAGCACGTGATGAAATCGGTGCATGCCAGCCTCCCTTTCAGCTAGATGAAGCCAGCAGAGACCATGGAAATAGACCTCCAGAAGGGTGGGACCAACAACAGAGAGTTGTGGTGGTGATCCAAGAGGGGAGCACCCAGATAATTTACCTCAACTATTCACTGTGGGAGATGAATTAACTTGGTTTATGTACCAGCTATTGAGAGCTGTGGATTTTGTCCGGTGCGAATGAATACTGTAGCCCAACTATTGTGTCTTCTTGCGCAGAGGAGAAAACAAGTTTATTCAAGAAAGTAAACCTTATCCAAAGCTACCCTGACATTATCTAGGAAATGATCCTGTGCTGCTCCCCATCTGTCTGTGTCCCTTAGACAAAATGCTGCAGTACTTGCATGGAGTCTACCTGGCTCCTTCTTACATATTTTAAATTATATCTAGATTACTTGGAATACTAATATAATGTAGATGCTACATGGGCAGTTGTGTAGTAAATCACAAGATATAGAGCCCAATTTGGATTTTTAATCTCTCTGTCTGGACTCAGACAAAATCTGTCAGGCTATAAAGAAGTATCTAACTAACCAATTCTGTTTGCTGTGCCGCTGGGATTCTGTGTGTGTTTAATTAATTGGTATTTATGAAGGGTTCATGACTATATAGTGTAGTGAAGGGTTCGTGAAGATGCTATCTAGTGTAGTGAATGTCTTAGTCAGGGTTTCTATTCCTGCACAAACATCATGACCAAGAAGCAAGTTGGGGAGGAAAGGGTTTATCCAGCTTATACTTCCACACTGCTGTTCATCACCAAAGTCAGGTCTGGAACTCAAGCAGGTCAGAAAGCAGGAGCTGATGCAGAGGCCATGGAGAGATATTCCTTATTGGCTTGCTTCTCCTGGCTTGCTCAGCCGGCTTTCTTACAGAGCCCAAGACTACCAGGCCAGGGATGGCACCACCCACAATGGGCCCTCTCCCCTTGATCACTAATTGAGAAAATGCCTTACCGCTGGATCTCATGGAGGCATTTCGTCACCTGAAGCTCCTTTCTCTGTGATAAGTCCAGCTTGTGTCAAGTTGACACACAAAACCAGCCAGTACAGTGAGTAAGTTTGTAGGCTCTGGAGCTAAAAGTTTATAGGTTAAAATCCTAATTCTATTTCATAGTCAGTAGCTTGTGAACATGTTCATTTCCTTTCTGAACTTTTTTCATCTGTATGGAGGGTTCATAATAATTACCTTACAAGTTTGTGAGGCTCAGCATTTGATAGCTTCAGAAATGCTGCAGGCACACAATACAAGCTCAGCAGAATTCAGTTACCATTTTGCAGCAGGGATTCAGGATTTGGGGATGTGTGAGACATACTCACCTCATGCTGAAGAACTGAAAATATAGTTGAAGAGCCAAGATCCACCATTTTATTAATTGTTAAGTGTGTAGCACTAAGCTATATGGGAGTCAAGAAGAATCAGATCTGGGCTGTAGCTCAGCTGGTGGAGTGACTACTTAGCCTGCATGAAGCCCAGCACCACATCTATGTCATACACCTCTAATCATAGAATTTAGGAGGTAGAGGGAACAGGATCAGACATTCAAAGCCATCCTTGACTACATAGAAATAGCAAGTTTGAGGCTAGCCTGGGCTACATGAGAACCTGTCTCAAAAGAAGAATTTGCAAAACCAACAACACAATGGGGTAGGGCAAGGAGGGAAGCTGAAAGCTAAAACAGCTCAACAAGAGGGAAATAGCTCTGATCTGAGCTTGAGGGGGGGGGACTTGGAGAAAAGATGTGGCTGATGAATGAGCACATGACATGTTGGAGAGAGAGAAACAGAGGGGGTCAAATAGGCACTGACTGCTTGGTGGAAGGCTGTGGTTTTATTAGTGATGCCCAACTCACACTGGGAGAAGGTATCCCATTATGACATGCAGGGGTGAAATGCTTTGACATGGCTGGACCAAAAGATAAAGTTCAAAGCATGTTCCCAGAACTGTTTTTCTTGGATTCTTATACCCTTTCCTATCCTTCTGAGTTGACTCAGGCAGGCCCACTTCATATAGCTGCAAAAGCAAACGGCAAGATTCTACTGCAGAGGCAGAGAGTGCTTTCTTCTAATAAGTGCAACAAAGGCTTGAGATGGACAGTCTCTGTCTTGGAGGGAAGAGTGACACAGCCATTGCTGATAATGTTTGTTTATCAGATATATGTGTGTTTAAAATATCTAAACAATGTGGGTCACACCACAGCATCAGCCTGAAGTAAGAAAGACTCTGAGCAAGCTGATGACTTTAAGAAGAACCAGCCACAGGCCTGCCCTCTCATGGGCTCAGATCCTGGGTAAGTTGTTCGACATTTGCACTCTTTTACCTTCTACCTGTCATCAAATGGGCTAAAGTGTGTGTGAACCCTTTAAAGAGAGACAGAGCCCCTCTCAAATCCAGAGGGGCATTGTGAAGAGAGATACAGCTGATCAGGCAAGAGAAGGCTTGAAAGAAAGCATATGGGAAAGAAGGTCAACAGTGGGTGCACACAGAGCCATATGCGGGAGAGATGGCAGACTCCTCGAGGGCCAGGAAGTGTGGCTCCAGGCCACACTCGCTATGCTAATGGCGAATGATGGGTTGATGTTGGATACCAGGCCATTCATTACTAAATACTAAAATATTTATAAGAGTCAAGGAGGTGGTGCACATAAGTCTGTCACAACTTAATTGAATACTTTCAATCTCAGTGGCCACAAGTAGATGAAATACAAAAGAACAAGCAACAGCAAAACACTGGGGTTTCTTACTAGCTGTCACTAAGACTAACTTACAATTAATATTTTAATTCCCAGGATAGTAAGAAGGGTAGTGGATCTATGGGCACTTGTTGGCAACTGTCTCTAATACATTGAGTACACAGAAGCCTAAGCCCCAATGTCATAAACTGTCAGTCATGACACCATGTAAAATCAAATAACTGAAAGTGGAGACAGGAAAAAAATGGCAACAATGAAAGGCTCCTGCATGTTCAACAGCCAACAATTAATTTCAAATCGAGTGAGTGACGAGTGTGAGGTTTTTCCAACAGTGTTCCCTATTTGCATCACCAGACTTCACTGTTGCTTTGGTGCTGAGCACACAGCAAGTGTTCAGTGTGCTGCCTGCCACCATGCAATACCCTGACTCTTACTGTACATCCAAACTTTTCTGTTTTTGCAGGAACACAGGGCACCAGGGAGATAGTTCTTTCAGCAAAGGGCTTTCTTTGCCAGCATGAGGACCTTGTTTTTTATCTCCAGGACCTACATTAAAAGGAAAAAAAAAAAAAAAAAAAGGACTCCTTTGGTGTCTGCAGCCACCAGGGACCACCAGGTAAGACTCCTATCCCACTTTTCTGCCTGTGTGTGGCCCCTCCAGGCAAATCCAGCAGCAGAAAGTTCCACCCTGTTCCCTCTGCACTCCATTCCCAGGGCATTGCTCTCCCTGAATCTCTGGAAGCCTGATGCCACCCAGGACAACCAGCTCCACCTGCAATCCCAGAGACCTGCTGGCATCAGAGTCCACCAGCTCTGCCTGTATCCCCAAAGCCTGCTGCCACCAGGGGCTACAAGTCTGCTAACACTAGGAACAAATAAGAACAAAATTAACAAAAGGCCAGAGCAATATGGTACCACAAGAACCCAGCTATCCTACTACCACAAGCCCTGGATATCCTAACACACCTGAAGCAAAAGAAAATGACCTAAAATCTAATCTTATGAAGATGATAGAAGCATTTAAAGAGAAAATGAATAGATCCCTTAAAGAAATACAGGAAAATACAGCCACACAGAGGCCTTTAAAGATGAAATGAATAAACACATACAGAAAAATGTGACCAAACAGGTAGAAGAAACGAATAAAACTGTTTTAGACCTGAAAACGGAAATAGAAGCAATAAAGAAAACACAAACTGAGGCAACCCTGGAGTTGGAAAACCTAAGAAAGAGCACAAGAACAACAGACACAAGCATCACCAACAGAATACAGGAGATGGAAGAGAGAATCTCAGGCATAGAAAATACAATTGATGAACCTGATATATCAGTCAAAGAAAACTTTAAATCTATAATGTTTCTATTACAAAATGTCTAGAAATTTTGAACACTATGAAAAGACCAAACTTAAGAACAATAAGAATAGAAGAAGATTCCCAGCTCAAAGGGCCAGAAAATATCTTCAACAAAATCATAGAAGCAAATTTCCCTAACCTAAAGAAAATACAAGATATAAACATACAAGAAACTTACAGAACCCCAAATATATTTGACTAGAAAAGAAAATCCTCCCACCACATCATAATCAAAACACTAAATTATAGAACAAAGAAAAATTTAAAAGCTCTAAGGGAAAAATATCCAAGTAACATATAAAAGCTGACCTATCAGAATTATATCTGACTTCTCAACAGAGGCTCTAAAAGCCAGAATAGCCTTGGCAAATGACTTGCAGACTCTAAGAGATCATAGATGTCAACCCAGACTACTATACCCAGCAAAACTTTCAATCACCATAGATGGAGAAAACAAGATATTCTATGACAAAACCAAATTTAACAATCTCTTTCCACTAATACATCCCTATGGTGGATACCAGAAGGAAATCTCCAAAACAAGGAAGGTAACTACACCCCAAAACCACAAAATTGAAAAAATCTAAATAAAATGGATGATTTTCTTGATAGATACCAGTTACCAAAGAGCATACATTGGCTGAATCTAAGAACCGCCTCCTGTCGCCCACATATGTAGCAAATGTGCAGGTTGCTCTTCATGCAAGTCCCCCAACAACTGGAGTGGCCACTGTTCCTGACTCTGGTACCTACATGTGAATCCTGTTTCCTTAACTGGGCTGCTTTGTCTGGCCTCAGTGGGATAGGATCTGAGTAGTCCTTCAGTGACTTAATGTGCTAAAATAGGTTGGTACCACTTATCAGAGAAGAAGGGGATGGGTGACGGGGGAGGGGGAGCTATGTGAAGTAGTGCTGTCATCATCTTGTAAAGTGAATAATTAATGGAAATAAAAAAGACAAAATGCTAAATATGGTGGCATGTGCTTGCAATAGAACTTCTGGAAAGGCAGAAACAGGGCCTCCCTGGGATTCACTGGTCATCCAGCCTAGGCTATGCAGCAAACTCCAGGCCAATGAGAGATTTGATCTCTAAAACAATAACAAAAACAATAACAAGAGTGGATAGTGTTCAAAAAACAATAATTGAAGTCCTCTGACCTACAAATACATACATATCCATCCCTTCACATGAACATGTATGTGTACACACACACACACACACACACACACACACACGGAGAGAAAGGGGTGAGAATAATGGTTGTTTTACAGAAATCATAGGTGTCAGCTCCTAGCTGGCAGGTCTAGTCCAGCCGAGTCTATCCAGGGCTGAGCTGGATGGCGAGTGTCAGCGGCGGCCAAAAAGAAACACACCAGGCCGGGAGTCTTGTCAAAGCAGGAACTCAACTTTATTGTATCAGCCCCTTGCTTATATAAAGAAGGCAAAGGGGGTGGGCACTTAGGTGTGGGGAGAGATGACGTAGGAGGCAGGGAAGGGGAAGGCATGACTGACAGGGCCAATGGCATAGCTCCACGTCAGCAATGGCAGGGTAGAGGGAGGGCCAGACAGTTCTTGCTGTGGCACTCCTATGCGGAAGTGACTGAGACAGATCTCAGAACTCGAGCCAGGCTCAGGTTTGTCCCCAAAGGCCCAAACCAAGGTCAGAATGGGGCCCAAGACTACCATTTCCCAGGACCCCACCCTCTCGCCCTTGGGACAGCGGGAGGAGGAGAACACCCCCAGTGCCGTGCCATCCAGGGTCCAGTTTGAGCCCTGGCCCAGAGCTGACACACTCACTGCTGCAAACCTGGGGCCCCTGCACCCCACCCCTATGGCTGGGGCTGACCTCCCCTCCATGGGCCAGGGAGGTGCGCCCCACGGCCATCAGTGGCCCCTGCTTCTCTCAAGAGGAAGCCGGATCGCTCTCCTCCCTGTGCCATTGCTAGCTCGAAACCTAGGGCCTGTGGACAGGCTGCCTCAGGCCCTGCCGCCCCCCAGACTAGGGGCGAGGGCCGTCACCATGGAGACGGCCCCAGCTCTAGCTCCACTCATGAAGTGCAGCACAGCTCCCTGAGCGCGTGAGCAGCATAGCCACTCGAGATGTGCCTGTGGTGCTCGATGCGGAGGCGACAGAGGCGGAGGCACTGCAAGCACAGAGGTCTAACACATAGGTTTAATGTTTTTCTACCATTTTTCCTCAGCATTAAAAGGTCAAATTGGAATGTCTTTGAACTACGTTGTATCAGATGTTTAATCTGAAAAATTGCCGTCTGAGTTGATGACTTAAATTTTTATAAAATTAAGTGAAACCTGGCTTAGGATTAGAATAGAATTTTCCACCCATCTTTAAAATGGCATAGACGTACCTCTGCTATTCAGTACAATGTTTATGTAAATAGTATTCTCAGAGTTGATGGTTCTGAAATCAAAATATCAGTCATTTCTAGAAAGCATTATATCTTACAGTATCAAATACTCAGCTGAGACTCAGTTCTTCATGGAAAAACAGGTAAGTACCTGTAATTCCAGCTCCAGGGATTGGACAGTCTCTTCTAACCTCTGTGAATATCTGTGCACAGGCGCACACACACACACACACACACACACACACGCATAGCTAACAATAAAAAAAAAAACCAATAAAATAAAATCTTATAAAGACTTACAACCGCTGGGCAGTGGTGGTGCATGCCTTTAATCCCAGCACCTGGGAGGCACAGGCAGGCGGATTTCTGAGTTCGAGGCTAGCCTGGTCTACAGAGTGAGTTCCAGGACAGCCAGAGCTACAGAGAAACCCTGTCTCAAAAAAATAAAAAACATAAAAACTAAAAAGACTTATAACCACCACATCAATAATATACAAATACATGTGGAAACCGAATGACATAGAATTTGCACTGCTTCCAAATCACCATGAAGCCTGACAATGTGTGTCCTTGACAAGGCTAAGAACCCTAATACAGGATGAAGGAGAGTAAACTGGTACAAACACTTTGGGAAATAATTTTGATCACTTCAAAGAATTCAACATTCTCTAACACCCTGCAGTACTTAATGAAATTCTTTCACATGTGCACTCAACTGAGTTCAAGCATGCTTACTCTGACATCATTTACACATTAAAAGCTGGAGAATATGTAAATTATGTAAAAATATGTGCATATGAAGCCTGCTAATGAAAATGAAAAGTGTACAACTAACATATGCAATATGGATGAGTTTTTAACAACATAATATTATTGATTAACCCCATCAGAGAAGCTGTTTTGTTTTTTAGTTGCTGGTAATTACTATGGAGTCTCAGAACCATTCAATGTGCAGAGAATAAGGAACTGTGGCGTGTTCAGCTCTCAATGAGACAATGGCATCACACTACCTCCCCCCAAGGCTCAGGGATCATCAAGGAGGAGAGGATGGATGTATGCCATGAAACAGGATCTTCCAGGCATGGCAGCACAGTTGCACACATGAGCCCACAATATCAGTAGCAACCTGCACAAGATCAAATCAGCTAAAATTCCACTACAGGTGGGAGAGCAGATTATGAATTTCCATTCCTGTCTGAGGAACTATTGACTCAACGTTCTTTTTCTTTATTTTTCTTTGATTTTTCAAGACAGGGTTTCTCTGTATAACCCTGGCTGTCCTGGAACTCACTTTGTAGACCAGGCTGGCCTTGAACTCAGAAATCCACCTCTCTGCCTCCCAAGTGCTGGGATTAAAGGCACAACTGCCTGGCTCAACTTTCTTTACGATGAAGCCCTGTGAGTCCCCGGCAGATGCTGTCACACCTTGTATAAAACATATAGGCAACACTTAATTAACTCAGCAGGTATTGAGAGAGAGAGAGAGAGAGAGAGAGAGAGAGAGAGAGAGAGAGAGAG
>JADRCH010000073.1:12092379-12123830 GCA_019843965.1 Rhynchomys soricoides | reverse complement strand
AGAGAGAGAGAGAGAGAGAGAGAGAGAGAGAGAGAGAGAGAGAGAGATCATGAAGTTTGGGGGATAGAGGGCTTCTTGACACCAATAGGAGCCTTCATTATTAGATTCTACTAGAAAAAACACAGCCATTCTCCACGTTTTACAGGAGAAAAATCAGGATGTCAAGTATTTTCTTGATTTGTAAGATCTGACCTGACAAGTCACTGCAGTTTCCTTCTGGGCTGTGGTTGGCAGATTTAGTTCTGACACGGAGAAAACATTGCTCGCCTTCGCCATCTCTCCACAGAAAGCAATGCAGGCAGCCTTGAGTTAGAAAGTCTCTACTCAGAAACTGCTGCTGCCCTCCCCCACCCCAGAAGCTATTACAACAGATAAAGCAAACTTGAGTTGACATGGAATTTTGAAGGCATTTCTCATTGATGTGGTGGACTTTAGAACACCAGTTCTAGAGTAAGCTTGCAACTGTTGCTTTATGCTTTATGGTTTTAGTCATTGGTGTGTGTGTGTGTGTGTGTGTGTGTGTGTGTGTGTGTGCTTTTCTTGGTATCTGTATGAAAGTTTTCAATGCTTCAAACTTGAAGATGAGAAAAAGAGTATACTGGATATGACAGACATAGTCACTGGTTTTCTATAAAGAGCAAAGCACGTGTGGAAAATAAAATGCATTGCGGCTGAATTAGGGGATCTGTCTCAGATGTAACTGCTGATTCCTTCCTATTTTCATTATAGATTGGAATAAGAGTTATTACTAATAACCGCAGGACAGTCAATATTAGGCTGTCTTGAAATCTCCTCTGCCAATGCCATTAATTCAAACTATTTACTTTATCCTTAGGCATATTTTTTGGACAAGGGTAGAATGCAGCCACACTCATTGCCAAAATATCATAAGAATGGTCTTGAGGCTACTTACTAATATTCTTCCTGTCTGAAATTTCTTGAGCCAGGCCAACATAATCGACATTGCTCTCAGCATCACTGTCTTCTGCATTCCTACTAGGATGGCCCATTAAGCTCCACTTAAAAGAGTTCAACTTCTTTCCTAATCCAAAGTCCCAAAGTCCATATCCCATTAAGAAACATGGTCAGGCCTGTCACAGCAATACCCCATTCCCAGGCACCAATTTCTGTCTTGGTGAGTGTTTCTCTGGCTTTGAAGAGACACCATGACCATAGCAACTCTTATAAAAGAAAACATTTAGTTGTGGATGGCTTACAGTTTCAGAAGTTTAGTCATTATCATCATGATAAGATGCTTTCTTTTATAAGAGTTACTTTGGTCATGGGTTTCTTCACAGAAACAGAACACTAACTAAGATAGACACTGAGGACAGGAATGGAGAAAGGCTGCACATGTGTGCACTGATACTGATCCAGTGACATGGTTTCTTCCTTGTCCTGGACAACCAGACAACTTTCGTTCCAACCTTGAGACCCCTATGGTAGAAGGAGAGAACTAACTTCCACAAGTTATCTTCTGATCCCTACAGAAGCATCTTGATACATATTAGACCAACACACAGAGAATAAATAGTTCATGTTGTACAACTCACACCATTTGTAAAAGGCAAAAATACAAACAGGTAATTAAAAAGCTTACATTGTGTTCCAGCGTCTTGTGAGAGATCAAATTTTTGGGTTCAGACTCCATCTTAGAGAACCTGACCTAAGTTTGAACTCAAGTAAACTAACAGGCCAGTAGCTAGCTCCAGTTTCCAGGCTACCCCACAACAAGACCTGAGTCATTAGGCTACCCTCCCCAACAAATCCAATGTCTAGCACCAGTCTCTAGGTTATTCCCCCAACAAATCTGCATCTCCAGGTTACATGTCTGTCCCTGCCTTTCAACCACATATCAGGAGGAAAAGCAGAAGTTAAGTTTATTGTTTGGCTCCCAGCACCAGCCAATTATGCTAAAGGCCACAGTAGCACCCCAATTAGATGCTTGCCAAGCTAGACACACTCACCCCTCACTTACCATTTTCAATAAAATCTTGTCCCAATTGGTGTTCCGGGCTTTTACTCAAACAAGACTGTCCTGTGGGTCAGCAGTGGGTTGAGCCCAAGCTCAAGCTTGAATAAAGAGACCCTAATGCAATCGCATTGGATTCAGCTCCTTGGCAGTCTTTTGGGGTTCACGAACATTTTGGCACAACCGTTGGTCAGATTTGACTCCAGCATATACATTCTCTTATTCCACTGATGTAAGAGCTGTGTTTCTGTGTTGAGATTATATATTCTCTTGAATGTTTTCTTTCACTGAGTAACATAGAATAGGTTGTTAAAACACTTTCTTGTTCAGAAGGTTAATTTTTTTACTTATATTTCATGTTTAATGTATTAATTTAAAATTATGTGATGATGTAACTACAATGTTCCACTACTTTATTGTTAAACAATACTACTAAAGATAATAATATAATCAGTCTCCATTCACCTATGTGTATGAACTCTAGTCAAGTAAAAACAGGTAGAAAAAATATTCATTTGAATAGTTATGTGAGATCATGAACAGGAAAATTCAAATACCTTGACTTTCCTTCAGATGTAACTGTTCTGTCATAATCAGTAATCTATCTACAAAATTTCTGAGGAGGGGCTGGAGAGATGGCTCAGCAGTTAAAAGCCCTGGTTGCTCTTCCAACTTTCATTCCCAGAACCCACATGGCAGCTCACAACTGCCTGTAACTTCAGTTCTAAGTGATCCTACACCTTATACAGACATACATGCAGACAAAACACTAATGCAAGTAAAATAAAAGTAAATGAAACAAAACAAAACAAAACAAAACTTCTGAGGTACATGCCCTTGCCGCTTTGTGGTCCTGGGGATCAAGTTCACAAACTCCAGCCCAAGGTTTCCCAAATAACTTGGGAGGGTAAGCAAGATGAACTGTGATTTAATTTTAGAATCCATTGCTCTCGGAGTCTGGGACAAATCCCTCAAACAAAACAGTTATTTAACACTAACAACTGAAGAACAAAGTCTCCTTGGAGGCCAGTCTAATTGACCATTAACACACAGGCAGGAGCAGTCTGGAAGCACTTGGTCTCACGTTTGTGACACTCCGTGGGTACACTAGGCATGTTATAACAGCCTCGTAAACAACCCCGTGTTTCTTTTTCCTTAATTAAGGTCTTGCAGAGTTTACAATATGATTATGATTCACTCAAAGATGAATGGGGCTTTTGTCAGAACACAGCCCGACCTTCTCATAGAGAGAGGGCTGATGGTACCATGTAGTTGGAGAAAACAGTGTCTCCAGGGGCTCTCTTAAACGTCTAAAGGAGAAAATCTCAGACTTCTAATCTCTACAATTATGTGGGGAACATTTCTGTTGTTTAAACCATCCAGCTTCTGGCCCTCTGTTACTGAATGGTTTCTCTAAAATGGTTTGATTTCTAGTACCCACATGGCAGCTCACAACCATCTGTAACTCCAGTTTTAGGAGGTCTGATACTCTCTTCTGGTTTCAGTGGGCACCAGACATTCATGTGGTGCACAGACATACATGCAAGTGAACCATTCATATACATAAAAAAATTTAAAACACTTTGAAAGGTTTTAAGATAAAGAAAAACAGCTTTTATACATGCCTGTAATGTTTTGATCAAATCCACACCCATTTCCATGTCTCCAGTACCTTTCTCCTCCCCTCCCCTCTCTTCTCTCTCAACTTCTTGAACTTTTACTTTTAAACCCACTAAGTCTAATTGATGCTGCCCATATGTGCATTGGTATAGGCCATCTACTGAAGCACGGGTAACCTTTACCGGACAGTTACCTGAAGAAAACTGACTCTTCCCTTTCCACCTCCTTCTTTGTGTTAAGTGCATTGTGTAGGTGTTATTTTTAGCAAGAAGGCCTTGCCTTCAGTTTGTGGAGAACAGGCTATAGTCTTGGCAACAGCCTGGATTGTTTTGGGATTCCCATGGGATCCTCTTTGGGCAACGACTCAATTAGAGTAACCCAATCCTGTACTGGAGGCTTCATTTGGTGACAAGAGATAGTCTATTGGGGCTCTGTCCCCTGTGATGGCTATTCCCAGTTGTCAACTTGACTATATCTGGAATGAACTACAAAATAGAAATGGATGGCACACCTATGATCCAGATCTTGATTCTGGAAGATACAGGCTTTTGACAGTCTTGAAGCATATTGAAAAGTTTAGGCCTTTAATCCCAGGAGATAGAGGCAATCAGATCTCTGAGTTCAAGGGCATCCTGGGACAGAGCAATTTCCAAGTAAAGAACAGCTTAGGTCCAGGCGTGGTGGTACACACCTTTAATCTGGACCACACCTTCTGCTGGAGAACTACATAAGAAGGAAGGTTTGCTTCTTCTCTGTCAGTTTGCCAGGACAACTGTTAGAACCTACTTCTTCAGGATTTCAGCTTATGCTGAAACACTTGTGGGACTGAGCAACTCCTAGACTCTTGAACTTCCCCTCCACAGCTGCCCATTGTGGGGTTAACTGGATTGCAGCCTGTAAGTCATTCCAATAATTTCCTTTAATATATAGAGACAGTCCATAAGTTCTATGATGCTAGAGAAACTAAGACAATCTCCCCCATTATTTGGTGCTTTTATTTAGATCACCTTCATATACGTCTATATTTTAGGAAGCTTTTACTGTATTCGGTTTCCATATTACCCCTCAAATGGCCCCCAGTTTTGTCTGTCTCCCCCGAATGCATTCTCATTTTCTCCTCCCCACTTTTATATTCTTAGCCCAGCCCCCACCCCACCCATAACTATCTGTTCTATTTTTTTTTTTAACCTAATGAGATCTATCTGTCCCCCCATAGTCCCTTACTCTATACCTATTGTCTTAGTTAGGGATTTACTGCTGTGAACAGACACCGTGAAGGCAACTCTTATAAAAGACAACATTTGATTGGGGCTGGCTTACAGGTTCACGGGTTCAGCCCATTATCATCAAGGCAGGAGCATGGCGGCATCCAGGCAGGCATGGTGCAGGAGGAGCTGAGAGTTCTATATCTTCATCTGAAGGCCGCTAGGAGAAGACTGGCTTCCAGGCTTCCAGTAGGGTCTCAAAGCCCACCTCCAAAGTGATCCACTTCCACCAACAAGGCTACAACTACTCCAACAAGGCCATACCTCCTAACAGGTCCAATAATATTCAATCTACCACACCCACCCTCTAGTTTTATCTTGGTTACCACTTAACAACTAATTATCCACATATAAGGTAATATATGCCATATTTGTCTTTTTGGGTCTTGAATACCTAACTCAGGATGATTTTCTCTAGTTCTATTTACCTGTGAATTTCATGATTTCATTTTTTAACAGTTCTGAAAAACTCTATTGTGTAAATGTACCACATTTTCTTTATCCATTCTTCTGTTGAGAGATATCCAGATTTTTCCCCAATATTTGGCTTTTATGAATTGAGTAGCAATGAACATGGTTTAGCAAGTGTCTCTGTGGTAGAATGAAGCATCATTTGCATGTATGTCCAAGAGTGGCGTGAAGGTTATTCTTGGTTGTCAACTTGACTACATCTAGAATTAACTAAAACCCAAGTGACTAGGGACACCTGTGAATTTTTTTTTTCTTTTCCTTTTTTGTTTTCTTTGAGACAGGATTTTTGTATGTAGTTCTGGCTGTCATGGAACTCAATCTCTAGGCCAGGCTGACCTCAGACTCAGAGATCTGCCTGCCTCTGCCCCCCAAATGCTAGGATTAAAGGTGTGCACCACCTGCCTGTATTGTTTTTGTAATTAAATCATTTGAAGTGGTAAGACCCACCTCTAATCTGGACCACACCTTCTGCTGAGAAAGTTTTGATCTTTGCCTCATTGCTCTTGCCATTGTTACCAGGATTATTCCTTCACTGGCATTAGAGCCCACATCCTAGGGATTTTAGCATATACTTTAGACCAGGTGAGACATCCTGCCTTGTGGACTGAGCAGCTACTGGATTCTTGCTTGGACCTTCTATTTATAGGCAGTCATTGTTGGATTATCTGGACCACACCCTGTATGTCATTCAAATAAATCCCCTATCTATCTATCTATCTATCCATCCATCCATCCATCCAACCATCCATTCATCCATCCATCCATCTATGGACTTTGGCCTTGACATGGGCTTTTGAAACCACTACATAGCCAAAGTACTGTATTTACTGGAATTGTGTGTTTAATCAGAATACAAGAACTTTACAAAATGTCATGGTAATAATATCAGTTTGAGATAATTTAATATTAGGAAACTGTGACCCCAGCAATGTGTCAAATCTGTAATTAGCACACACCTTTGATCCCAGGACTCAGGAGGCAGAAGCAGGCAGATCTCTGAGTTTGAGATCATCCTGGTCTAGAGATTGAGTTCTAGGACCCCCAGGGCTACATAGAGAAACCCTGTCTTACCTCCCCCCTCCAAATCTGTAATTGGTCATCATCCACAAGAATACTTCTAAGTAATTCAGTGGTGATTAAATAAAATTTAGTAACTTTAAAAAATAATATTAAATGATAAATTGTTGGAACCGACAACTACATAGCTATTGATGAATATTGAATACATAGTGTTACACGTTTCAATTTGGATGAATGTTTAATGTGAGGGGCCCATGAGATGACTCAGCTGGGTAAGGTGTCTAGCACTAAGCCTGATGACTTGATTTCCATTGCTCAGACTCAAATAGAACTGCCTTGTGCAAAACAGCTTTAAGGTATTTTATTCTATCAGTGTAGCTCCGTTAAGAGGTTTTTTTTTTTTTTTTAAATTAGAGTGTGACAATAGTAGAACATTTTGTATAGTAACCTCAGCAAACTGCACAACAAAGTAGAAGCAAATCATTGAGAGAGAGAGGGAGGGAGGGAGGGAGGGAGGGAGGGAGGGAGGGAGGGAGGGAGAGACTCGGAGGGAGGGAGGACCTTGGCCTTTAGCTCCGGGATGGACGGAGGCGGGGCGAGCCATGGGACTGAAGTCCGCATGCGCAAGACCGGGAGCGACGCAAGCGCGGCAGGCAGAAGCCGTGTCATGGCGTCATCATCGTGCGACCTATTCCCCGGAGACAGGAGTCCATGGTATTGAGGTATTGTGCAAAACTGAGTTCGAGTGCTTGTCGTGCTCCTGTCACAGTCTCTTTTCCCGCACCCCGGGATCACGTCCCTACTGTGGCCGACTGGGAGGAGCCGAGCGGGGCTTCTTGTTGCTAGCGTAGTCCCCAGAGCCTGTCAATGGCGGCTCTCGGGCTTTGCTTTGCTTTGGCCTTTGGTTTCTCTGTCAATCCCGTCTTTCTCGTTTTACTTCGATTGTTAACGTTGCCTTTCAAGGGTTGAAAAGCGACAAGTTAAACACCGAACGCCATCAGTTTCTAGCTGATTCCAAATCTAAACGGAGACAAAATGGAAGGTGGAAAGAGTAACTTTCCGTGCAGCCCTTACTGTTCCGCCCACGATCGGAATGCTTGCGGTGGCAGAGTTAGCTCTTTTGAAATAACGGTTTCCTTAATTTTATTGGTCCTTTTCCGAGAGACGGTTTCTCTGTGTAGCCCTAGCTGTCCTAGACCTCGATCTGTAGGACAGTTTGGGCCTCGAACTCAGAGATCTGCCTCCCTCTTGATCTCAAGTGATAGGATTAAAAGCGTGCGACACCGTGCGGCGCCAGCAGCTTCCTGCTGTAGTGGATTATGTTAAGAGAGTAATTTTTCTCTGTGTGATCTGGGAAAAATTAATCGTGGCTCAAATTTCTGTTGGAAGATAGCTTTAATGACTTAAAATGTGTTAACGACAATTTAGTTTTGGCTTTGAAAAGGTGTATTTGCCCTAGTGAGATGTTTGTGGTGTATTTATTAACTTGTTTGTACTAAGAGTAGACAGAATTAAGTATCAACGTTAGTTTTTATTTATAAATAACAGCTAAGCCTTATTGAACTTTAGAAAACTACTCCTGGAATTGATAGACTGAATTGCTTTGTTACAAGATAAAATAACAAGGTGAACAGTTTTTATTGCTGTTTTCAAGTAATAGAAATGAAATTCCCAAATCAGTGATGTTGTAGATGGTTTTAGTGCCTATAGGGGTGCAGGTTTCTCTTGTTTTTACTTATATAAAAATTCTGTGTATAAACAGTAGCTATTGTTTCCAAGCATTTAACTCTTTATTCTAAATTGGATACGTTGGATTACCTTTTGGTTATTTTCACTTTCATAAACTAATATTATGAGTTGATACTTTGAGCATTCTACTAATGGAGTACAGCTTTAAGAGTTTTATTGATATTTGTTTTGTCACAACGTTATGCATTATTATCATTACTTTATAGGTAATTGTAATAAACAAGCCCCACATTTTTGAGAAGATAGTTTTTGCTGCTTCCTATCTTTTGTTCTGAAAAACCTGTTGAAGTAAGCATCAAATAGAAGTTGATTCCAGTGTGGCTCCAGTCTTAATCAACCCCTTGTAATTTATGTACTTTAAAATATAGTTATTTAAATGTATGTGCTCATGCCTCTTTCTGTGCATTTGTCACATGCACGTGGGTACCAACAGAGGCCAGTAAAAGGACTTGGATCCCATGGAGCTGGAATTACAGAAGGTTGTGAGCTGCCCAAACTGGCTGCTGGCAATCAAACTTGAGTTCTCTGGAAGATGAACAAGTGCTCTTAACTGCTGAGCCATTTCTCCAGCCTTGTAATTTTTATAATTTGTATTGCTAGACTTTTTGTGTGTGTGTGTGTGTGTATAGTGTTTATATGTGGTGTTCATGCATGCGTGTGTGTTCTCATGTGAGTGTATGTGCACATGTGTGCATAGATTCTGAAGCTGCTGTTTTTCTCCATCATTCTCCACTTTGTTTATTGAGGTAGGTTTCTCATTGAAGCTGGGACTCACTGACTTCCACCAGTCCAGCTAGGCTGCTAGGTGATTCCATGTTTTGGCACCCTCCACACACAAAGGAGATCTGAATTCCAGTCTTCAATCTTGGTGGTGATGGTTGGTAGTGGTGGTGGTGGTGGTGGTGGTGGTGGTGGTGGTGGTGGTGGTGGTGTTGGTGGTGTGTGCTCGTGCATGTGTTAGCTGTGTGAGCATGCACATACGTGCACTTTATCCACTTAACCATTTAACTCCTGTGATGTGCTTTTAGAGGTTAGTACACATTAGAAAAGGAAGCCTAATATGTTCTGAAGAATACAGGTAACATTATCAGAACCATTGTTTGACCAAGACAGTAGTATTGAGAACTCATATATAAATTTCACTGTTGTTTTCTAAGGTAATGCTGTGTAAAACATAGGAATAAAATTATGGTGCAGAACCTGCAAATTCGTCTCTTGTTCTAAAAATCAATTAAGAGTATGTTGGATTTTCTGCTGTCACTAATATGATAACTGTGTGGAACTCTAATTGCTATAGAGATGAAAATTTATATATAAATTTTTTATATAAATTTCTTTCCTGGATTCATGTAATGACTTTGTAATTTACATAAGTCCAAACTGGGACATGGTGTTAAGATTCTCCAAACCCAAGAATTGGCTAGTAGGTGCAAAGGAAGGTCGGACTTGTGGCAGCAGCTTTGAACTAGCTGGTGGGAGGTGTGGCCATACAGGAGGCTCAGCTGGAAGGGGCAGTGAGAGTGAGGAAGGATATACCTTTATTTTGTCAGCTCTTTGAGTGTAGTAGAGGTAAAGGGTAATGATTTGATTATAGCTGCTAAGAAGTGGGAAATAAGTGTTTGTTACCTCCAGTAAAATTTAAAATGTCAAACACACGAAGCTCTTATTTACAAACTTACGTACTAACTCCATAAATCTCCTGCAGTATAGTACAGAGAGCACAATGAGGTACTCTCTTACTTCCCTGCTGGTTCCTTTCCTGGAAGTAGCTACAGTTAGCAATCTATTTTGTATGTTAAAGAAACTCACATGTATGTATAAGCATGTTAGCTTTCTGCCAACAGAAAGGTGAGCTAAAAGTAGGAAAGGCTTAGTGGGCTCACATTTTAGAAGTTTCAGTCCATGGCAGGTTGTCCTTGCTGCTCTTGTAATGTGACAAGGAGAGGTGGGGCAGGGGCCAGAGAAGGGAAGGGAAGGGAAGGGAGAGCCGCAAAGTCCATAGTTTTCTCGGACTTCCCCCACTCCAATATGACCATAGAACTGCCAGCTCGGTCTTACCTCTTAAATGCAGGGTTTCTTAAACATGTTAAAGCTTTTGCTGTCTCCCATGAGCTGAGGACCACGGCGTGGCGTGGGACTTTTCCCTGACTCAGATTGTTTTCTTAAATAAAGAGAAGGACATATGACGGCAGGCTGGGTACAAACAGAGGCAGTGATGCCCACCATGGCAGTATTATAATGAAGCACATTACGGACACTAACGTTTTAAGGAAAGAAGTAACTGAGACGCACTGCTTGTGCTGCTCTTCAGTTTTCACTTCCTGACGTATCTTAGGGATCTTTAAAAACTGTATGGGGCTGTTCCCTACTCCAGAGTGCTCTATTTAATGGATATATCTTAATTTATTTAATCCATCTGTATTAATAGGAGTACAGGCTGTTCTTGTATTTGAAAAATATTGCAGTGGATGCCCTTTAACATTATGTTATATGAAAATTAAATACATATTTCTGAGAAGTAAATTTTGAAATGGGTTATTAAATTCAGAAAATGCTTCGTTAAATCAAACTGCTAATGGTGAAAAAAGCCAGTTGGTGGCCACCTCTGCTTTCTTTAAACGCTGCTTGATATATGAAAAATGGGATCTTGTTCTTATGGTTTCTATGGTGAAGTTGAGTAGTTTTATGTTTACTGGTTACTTGGATTCTTTTGTAAATGGGTGGCTTCTGTTTTTTTTGGGAGTTGTGTATAGTTTTTGCTTGTTTGTTAAATTGATTCACAGAGGCTTTGTTTTCCTTTATGCTGCAGATACATTTTATTTAGAATTAGACCTGATCTATGTGTTTTCACATGGATACATTTTAAAGAATCAGATGAACATGGAGGAAACTATATTTTGAGGCTGGAAGTGTAGGGCACAATTTAGCATTCATGAGGCCCTTGGTTCAACTCCCAAGCAGCTATCCCCCCTCCCCCAGTGAATTTAGAATGTTTTTAAGAAGGCCATTGGTAACATAATCAAATGAACTGAAATTTCAGCCTTTGTTGACTACATTAGATTTATGAGTGTTTGGTCAGCAGCTGTGTAGTGATACTGCAGGATACTTGCAGGATACTGAATGAACTATTCTGAGACTCAATTTGTGACTTAACTGCTGTCTACCTTTGTTATAATGCTCTATGTAAGTTCTTTTTTTTCTATTGGATATTTCATTTATTTACATTTCAAATGTTATCCCCTTTTCGGGTTTCCCCTCTGCAAACTCCCTATCTATTCCCCCCTTACTCTGCTTCTATGAGGGTGCTCCCCACCCACCCACCTACCCACTCCTGCCTTACCACCCTAACATTCCTCTACACTGGGGTATCTAGCCTTCACAGGACCAAAGACCTCCCCTCCTAATGATGCCAGATAAGGCCCCTTCAGCTTCTTCAGTCCTGGGGTCCCTGTGCTCAGTCCGATGGTTGGCTGTGAGCGTCTGCATAGGTATTGGTCAGGATTTGGCAGAGCCTCTCAGGAGACAGCTGTATCAGGCAGCACTTCCACAATCATGCACGGTAGTGTCTGGGTTTGGTGTCTGCGTGTGGGATGGGTCCCCAGGTGGGGCAGGTCTTGCTTGGTTGCTTATGAAGACTGCTTTTTTAGGGGAAGTATCCACCTCCATTAGCAGCCCCTGACGTCTGCCATTCGGCTGGCATTAAAACGCTTAAGGACTATAAATCCGTAGATGAGCTTTAACTTAAAGTAATTTTAGTGTTAGTTGATAAAGATTTTTTATATCTAGGATTTCTTTTTTTTTTTTTTAAGTTTAATACAGGGAATGGTCAGAAGAACGCCTAAGTTTTAAAAAGCTAAATAAAATTTAAAATTTTTAGAGAAACTCACTTTGTTGAGTTCTTCAGTAGACATTACAGGATGTATTTATCAGACTTTAATTTTTTAAAAAATCTTTGCTTTCAATAGAATGCTTTAAAAAAAGTACCCCGCCCCTCATTTATTTCTGTTTCCGAGATGGTATCTCCTGGAGCAGAGAGACTGGCCTTGAACTTGCCTTTAGCTAAGGGCCCCTGGATCTGACCCTCGCTCCACTTCCCAAGTGCATGTTCCTTTGAATCCGGTTGAACAAGGTGGTGTTGTGACTGTTGTCAGGGCTGAGAAAGTCTCCAGGGCTGAATGTGTGGCTGGTGTGGATTCCCCCCTCCTCCCCCATGCATCTTAGGAAGGGAGGCTGGGAGGTGGCTCCTCTAGATGAGCATGCTAGCATTGATGGCCTTACCTTACTCAGAAGTAAATGCTCTTCTCATTTTCTTTCTAAAGCTCTGTCTCCAGTATGAATCCTGAGAGGTGGGGTTTTATTTTGTTTTGTTTTTTTCTAGTTGGTCACAATGGCAGGTGAAGAAATGAATGAAGACTATCCCGTAGAAATTCACGAGTCTTTAACAGCCTTGGAGAGCTCCCTTGGTGCTGTGGATGACATGTTGAAGACCATGATGTCTGTTTCTAGAAACGAGTTGTTGCAGAAGGTATTTTAAAATCTACAACCTACAGATGAATTTCATAAGGCAAAACATTAGGAAGAAATGGTCATTTAGCACTGGCCATGTCTTCCCTGCTGGAGTTTTCGGTGAAGAAGTGTTGGAGTGAATTTAGCCAGGACATCCCACAAAGCTTCTGCATTGGGAACTTGACTTTGAGAAGTAAGGCACACTCACAATGTTCTTTTTGACAGATCCTACCTTTGGTGTTTTATGTATTATAATGATATTATCAGAGTTTCTGGAAACCCTGTAGTACATAACAGTAATTAAATTGTTTCTTCTGTCTTTAGAATTGCCTAAGCATTTCGTTGTGCTTCTTATATATAAATGAGTCATATAGAATGCTTATGTTGATCTAAAAGTCCAGATTATAAATCTGAAATTGATATTTTTAGAATTTTTCTTAGATTGTACAAATTTCTTGTTTCATCAAAAAGTGATATCCAGAAGCAACTTTTTTTTTTTAGCAAAAAAAAAATCACTTTTTATATTTGGGTGTTTGTATGTATCAGTGAAAAGAGAGGCTGTGAATTGGAAGGAGAGCGGAGAAGGGTGCTCAGGAGTATTAGGTGGCATTTAAAATATAGCTTTGGATGTAAGCAAAAAGAATCACTGGTTAGGGAAACTTTGTGCAAATTATTTCTAGATCATTTTATCACTGAATTCCAGGAAGTGAGAAAAACTTACCTTACTACCGTGTAGTTGGAGGCAGTTTAAGGCGCCGTCTGTTGGTTTACAGAGTGTGTGTGTATCTTTCATCTTCTTGTCTCTTTCTTTCTGTTTTATTAGTTGGACCCACTGGAACAAGCAAAGGTGGATTTAGTTTCTGCATACACATTAAATTCAATGTTTTGGGGTATGTATGTTACTTTGTAGTCATTAGAAAGTATATTATTGTGCCAAAGATTTATTTTTAAGAACTAGCAGTTGACATAGAATTGTCTTTTCTAGTAATCTTATTGGTCATATTTTTTTCATTTACATCAGAATAAAAGGTGTCTGTAAGCTGCACATAGTTTAATATTTCATAGAGGGTGAATAATTTGAAGTTGAATTCTCTATGCAACTCCCCTCTTCTGTTATAACAGTCTTACTGTTATACACACCACTTCATTTCACGTGGTCTTTCTCTTACAGTTTATTTGGCAACTCAAGGAGTTAATCCCAAGGAGCATCCAGTGAAGCAGGAATTGGTAAGATGCCTGTGATTCATCCCTATTTATATGTCTGCTGTGTATCTCTCAGGTTTCAGTCAGACGGCCATTTATCATGCTGATCATTAGGGAGATCAGAATTAGAGCAGAGTGGCATCATCCTAGTAATTAGTTTAAACTTTCATATTATTTTTCCTATAAATTCTTTAAATTTTATTCATCTCCAGGGTTACTTAAGGGGAAAAAAAAACCTCTTACACAATTCTTAAAAGTGTATTCCAGTTGATTTACTAGCAGAGATGGGGGATTCTCTGCTACCTTTTCAATTTCTCCATTAACTCATTTTCTCAGCAGTAAAGAATTCGGTTCAGCAACAAAGCTAAAAGCTTTTTTGGCACCAGCCGTATGTATACTGTCCAGTAATTCTGCATCAATGACATATTTACAACTTGTAATAAATCTTCTAGGTTTTTCTCTGTATTCCATTTAGGTGTAGAAGTACACTAAATAAGACCTAATATCTTGGAGTTTTTGCTGACTTCAAATATTAAATCAAATCATCCAATTGGAAGGAGAAAAATAGAAATGAAACTTATAGTTACCTTATTGACTTGGCTTTATGAATAAGAGTTTTAATAAATTCATTCTTTGTGCACATAAAATATAATGTACATGTATGTGTGAAACACATGAAACTATATCTTTGTTTTCAAGTCTTATAGTAGCCAGTAATCTGTGTTAGTTACTTAGTTACATCTTCGTAAAGCATAGGTAATTTACTTAAAAATAAAATGTGTAATCCAGGCATCATCATTTCAAATGTTATATATATATATATATATTTTAAAAAGCATAGACCAGGGTATGTTCTTCTTTTAAAGCTCTTGAGGGAAAAATAAACTTATGCCTAAATATAATAGTTGTAAAAAAATTTTAAGAGAGGTTATCTATGTTACTGGCTTTAACAAGTACAGGTTATGTGTTATATGTCTAGTTTTCTAATTGTGTCCTTGTATGAAATTATTTTCAACACAAACTTAGAGTACTCAGTACTGTGTTTATGAAAGGATAAGATCATTTCTCTTCAACCTTCTTCAGAGTCTACTTGGTGGAGAGCACATTCATTTTCTGGTTGAGGACTGGCAAATAAAAAGCATTCTTAAGTGTATCCCCTCTTTGACCTTGCGACAGACATTACTGATTGATTACAGAATTAGAGGAAATTGATTTGTTATTTGTCATGTATCACAAATGGGAAAACAGTCACCTTATTCATTCAGTGGTATTTGAATGCCTACAAAGGACTAGGCATTATATTCAGATGATGATGCCTCAGAGAAAAAGCTGAGGTGTGGCAAATACCACTCTTGGCATGAAGGGGACACAGTAACCATAATAAAATAAACCCTGAGCATCTTGGCTCTGCAGGATGCTAAGAGAGGTTTTTATGGGGAAAACGAAAAACACAGCAGATAGAGTGAGTTCGAGTATGTGGGGAAAGTGTCCAGTTTTATTGGTGAAGGGAGGAAAGACTGACAGACTAGAAGAGGGGGAGGAGCTGTGCGGATGCTCGTGGGCAGAGCAGGGCCTGGGTCAGGAGGCAGGGCATGGTGCAAGCGCTGGCTGCTGTTGGTCTCCACTTTCACAGGAGAGGTTTTACAGGAGCAGTTGGGTTTTGTTAATGAAGCAGTTGTAAGGGTCTGTGTTTTACCGTTTGTGGCCACACGCCTGTTTTTCTTTAATGAAACTTGTTCGTTCCTAAGCAGTGATCAGTCATTTACTGTATTATAGTTTTCATCACTTTTATTTCACCATTTGAAGTGTAAGAGTTACTTATTCTGAATAATACTCACAGGAGATTCAAAGTGCTCCAGAGGCCTACTGTGTTTCTTACCTTTAAAGTCTGTATATTTTATTACAAAATTTTGCATACTTATCACTTAAAATTATGAAATTGAATAAATTCTCGTTTTCATTTTGCCTATTTTAATCTGACACTCGACAGTAACATAAACTAGATATAAATGCTGCCCCACCCATTTTCTGTTTGGAAAAATGGTGGGAGAGGTTGATTTGTTATTACAAGTATAGGAGAACTCAGATTTAGAATTTACTCTTCAGATGCAGAATAGTTAAAATGAGAATTTAGGTTCATGTTGGACACTAGAGCCGTGTGTAAACCAGCCACTGTTGTCGCTGCTATGATGTGCTGGTGTGAATCTCTTCTGGAAGAGTTCAGAACACTTGTAAAACGTTCACTTGGTTGTTGTTGCTACTTAAGACAGTGTCATGTGCACCCACGCTGGCTTCAGACTGGCTGATCTTAAAGTCTGCCGCTGCTTGCCAAGGGCTGGGATTTCGGGGTGCACCCCCATGTCCACTGAAAGGACTTTAAATTCTGCTTTTCTCTTAGACTGTCAGCTCCAGGAAAGCACGGGCATGTTTATCCTGTGCATTTGCACTCACTAGTACCACGGACTTAACGGACAATAATGACTCACTGTTGATTGTCATTGAGAATGCGCATGATAAACAGTTCCAGAAATGACCGCCTTTTATGTTTCTTTCCAAGGAAAGAATCAGAGTCTACATGAACAGAGTGAAAGAGATAACAGACAAGAAGAAAGCCGCCAAGCTGGACAGAGGTGCTGCTTCAAGATTTGTCAAGAACGCACTCTGGGAACCCAAACCAAAAAACACACCGAAAGTGGCTAATAAAGGGAGAAGTAAACACTAATCTCTTGGTTGTGATGTACATATTTTCAAA
Source organism: Rhynchomys soricoides (assembly GCA_019843965.1). Classification (NCBI taxonomy): domain Eukaryota; kingdom Metazoa; phylum Chordata; class Mammalia; order Rodentia; family Muridae; genus Rhynchomys; species Rhynchomys soricoides. The sequence continues at coordinate 12,107,272 of JADRCH010000073.1, read as the reverse complement.
CAGTACATCATTTTTATCAGTTTACAATGTAGTTATGTGACCATGCAGTATTTAAATGGATTCCTTTTTTAATTCAGGTATAAATTTACACATTAAATTTGTGATACCGAATTTTCTTTTGCTAAGAAAGATTAAGTTGTCTTTATTGATTTTCATATAAAGCATCATGGTGTTTTTAATATTGTAAGATATTCTGTAAGCAATTGTGAAATCCAAATGTTCTTTGTAAACATTTGTAGTGTTTTAAGTGAATAATGATATTATGAAGTGTGCTGTCTGTAGACTGGAGTTAAAAGGACATCTGTTTTCAGTAACGATGAGAATCCCAGTGACTAAATACCCACTCTGTTTTCTGTTCAGTTAGTTCAACATGTTTCTGTGAATTTTTTGGAGTAATTGCTGTCTTGATATTCAAAGTGCAAAATTGAAACCTTAATTCATGTTCCATTTAAAATAAAGTATTCTCATTAACGCTGATGTAAAATAAGGTTGTATGTCCTGGCTGGCTTTGGCTTGATTCCCTTTTAATAAATATCGTAGCTGTGTAGCTCACTTGCTTCTTGCTGTCCACTGCATGAGTGAACATGCCCTCGAGATGAGGCAGCTGTGAGTAGCTTCACCTGGTAGACAGTGTTTGAGTCATGGCCCTATGTTCTCTTGGTCTCTCTCAGAATCTTTCTAAGTATTTGGTAAGCTGTGTGGATGTTTTGAACCATCTTCTTTATTAAATACTACCCTTAGGCATGGGGGGAATCAAATTAAATTTACATTCTGATTTATATTTCCAGAGTATCCATTATGATGAATTCCACTTATTAACCTTTTTGAGTGTCTGAGCTCATATACTGTTACGTGTAGGGACGCCAAGGATAGCGTCTCGGGGCCCACATTGTCATGTATAGGAACGCCAAGGGTAGCCAGGTGTTCTTGTTTTTGAGAATTAGAGTCGTTAAAATTGCTCTTGACTAATTTTGAATATATGAATTTCTTGATTAGGTAGCAGATATTGGAAATGGTCTGAAGTTATAATGGACTTTGTAAGGCCTGCTAAAATCTGATTCATAAAGGGTAAGCCAGTAGATGGAGAAAGTCTCAGCTCTGATATCAGATACTGAGTGAAGTGATAGGACATTTATGAGCGTTTGTAGTTATTTCACTCTGGGCCATTTTAATTCTCTGATAACAGGGAAAGAAACCTCATTAGAGAAATAAGTGCTTTATGACGAAAGCTGTAGAATGCATTCTTAATGTTACTCATTGCAAAGAAACTTGGGTCTCACGTTTCTCTTTTTACATTTCATAAAGAAAAGAACTTTTAATGAAAAATTTCACAATGCAGAAAATTATTAACCAAAGTATTTGTTTGTAAAAGTCTTGCTCTGTGTCTCACTAAATTGGATACCCTTAACTATTTCATCCAGCATGTGTTTGTGGAAATAAAAGATTTTGAGACTATTTGATTACGGAGAATTTGAAATGATTATTACAACACACCAAGGAGCATGACAGTTTATTAGGGTTACCTGTCCCACAGGTAAACACACTGATGTCCATATTCCGAGCACTGTGCTCAGTTCTCGGTTTCAGAGATAATGTCTGTAGTTCTTGTGCTGTTTTTCTGAAGTGTTATGGAGCAATAGTCTTAGTTCAGTTCAGTATTTCAGAGTTCCCAGAAATTATAGGAAATGACCCTCACTGGGCTTAGCCAGAGCTATGCAAGGTGGTGGGTTCATTTATAAAGTATAAGTAGTTACTGGTAACGGTTTATTCCAAGTAATGCTGTTCTGTAAGGGTAGGTGGTAGATGTGTGTTTTATTAATCTTATTGGGAATCAACATACTGGAGGAGTTGCAGCTGTGTAGACATTAATCTGAATGAAATCTTTTAATATTTTAAATAAAAGTTTCTTATTCACAGATAAAGAGTGGGAGGTAGAATATGTTAAATAAAATTTTAAAGATTAAATCATAGTTTACATTTCTGGGATTAGGTCATATCAAGTAGATTTTTTTAAAAGAAACTGAAGTATAAAAATCTACTTAAGTTACTAAAGTGGACATGCTACCACTTTTAAAATTGTTTTGAAACATGAGTACTTAAAAAACTGGACAGTGTGCTGAAGAAAGACGCTTTTTTCTTAAGTAGGTTATTGAAAATACCTTGGGATTGACCATTTATGATTCTATTACATTAAAATTTAATATAACAAATTCCCAGAGCTTGTGGTTTTTCAAAGTATTACTGAGAAATATTTGGGTTGTGATTCTCAACATTTGTTAAACAACAGGAAGCAAAAGCAGCACTGACCCTCACAGCAGAGTGATTAAGCTTGCCCAGATGGTCCAGTGGCACTCCTAATGATGTGCACTGTGTCCAGATGTTTCAGTGGCTCTCCTAGTGATCTCACTAGCATCCTGGCCTGTGTCAATATGCAGTGGATATGCTTTACTGATGTGAACATTTCCTCTTTCCTTACATTCCAATCTAAGACTTGAGTTTTGGAACTACAAACCATAAGTTGTTTAGTTAGTATCTTGCAGTTGTCACAGACAGTTGTGTCTTTACACAGAGTTAAACACATTTGTCGTGTCTCCTCCCTCCCTCCCCCTCCCCCTCTGGCTTTGGATATTGAACCAGGCCTTCAGGCCGGCTAGCAAACACTCCATCCATCCTCAGAGCACAATTAAAAATGTATCTCAAAGTACTGAAGCTTTCAATGAAAGAGGCAGCTACAATGAAACTATAGACTTGTAACCCCAGCTATCTCCCTGCCAAGACCCAACCAGGGTCTTGTTCTGGTTGTTCATCCCATCCCTCTGTCCCCTCCCCTCCCTCCCCCCTCCCCTCTCCCCCCTCCCCTCTCCTCTCCTCCCCTCTCCTCTCTTTCTCCTCTCCCCTCCCCCTTCCCCCTCCCCTCCCCTCCTCTTCCCCTCCCCTCCCCCCCCTCCTCCCCCCTCCTCTCTCCTCTCTTTCTCCTTCCCTTCCCTCCCCTGTTGTTCTCCTCCCCTGCTTCTCTTTTATGTTCTTTCTTGAGAAGTTCTCACTATGTAGCCCTGACTGTTCTATAACTTGCTGTGAAGATCAGGCTGGCCTTGAACTCAGCACTCTGCCTCTGCCTCCCAAATGCTGAGCACAGGTGGATGCCACCACATCCAATGGCTTCAGTTTCTGGTTTGTTGTGATTTATATTTATTTTGTGTGTTTTGCCTGCATGCATGTGTGGGTATCATGTGTGCAGTGCCTGAATAGGCCAGAAGAGGGTGTTGAATCCCCTGGAGACAGACAGTAAGTAGTGAGCAGCCATGTGTTGCTGGGAACTGAACTTGTATGGTCTCCAAGACTAGGGTGTGATCTTAGGCACTGAGCCATCTCTCCAGACCCTGGTTCTTAAAAGATGTGAAGAAGATGCTGAGTTTTACTCCCTCCCAGTAAGCCTTGAAGTTTATGTATCTCAGCAGCACCACTGCCTGCAAAACGTCAGCTTCACAAAGTGATATATATTTCAGATGGTGTACAAAATGTGATGGTGGAGAAATAAGCTTTTATAAATGAAACATTGAAGAGACTTTATTATTCGCTCTTCAGTTTAGTGTTGCCTTTAAGGTGCACCATTTCATTTTGGCAGCTACAATAAATGACTGAAGGAAATTGAAGATAATAATTCAACATTTCAAGATGCCGCTGTCATAATGTAGACCTACCCAGGGCTTGGATTTAAAGTTTATAGTCATACAGTACTTTAAAGCCACATATCCAGGAAATCCATGGGGAGAGGATTTGAATGAGGTGATTAGGAGAAACGGAACAGAGCGCTTTCCTTGGGTGGGTGTTAGAACGGAAGCCTGTTATTCTCATGTTGCTATGAAGTCCGGCTCATCTTGGGGTTTATCAAAAAAGAGTTGGTTATTAAAAAAAGATTCTAGCAAGGAACACACCCCAGTGTACACCTGAAGCACTGGCTTGCTGAGAGGCCATGCTGTCATGGACCAGGCTGGTAGTCTTGTATTTGATGCTTTTTGTTCTCAATACTTGAGCTATTTAAACTGAAGTTGCCGGCTACCCTTGTCCCATTATAGATTTTAAGAAAGCAAGTATGTACACACACAGTCTACACAGATATCTATTAGTTATTTTTGAGGTTCTGATGCTTGTTAATCTGATTATTTGTCAGAGGATCAAAGAGCATAGTATCTTAGAGTCTTTCCAAGGCACAGTCTTAATTCCTGCTAATTCCATGAAGGAAGGCAATGCTCAACCTATCCTCTTGGTTTCCAGATTTTTTCTTTTCCTCATGTAGTCCCACTCATCTCTTCACTCATTCATTCAATAAAATGCTTAGCTGAGCTATATTCAGAGTTCTTTTTCTGGCACAGGAGATTGAGTAGCTAGCTCTGGCATGGGAGTCCTTGGGAGATGCTGTATTTTTGTTTGTTTTTACAGTGTTGGGATAAAACCCAGGGCTTTACTACATGCTAGGCAAGTATTCCACCACTGAGCTACACTGCGGGGCCGTGAAAGGCTGTCAGTTTTCAGGTAGAGCTAAGATTTGAACCCCGTGGGCCCTATAGGGGGTAAAAGCCCTATAAAAAGCAATGGCAGGTGTTTGCCAGGCTCCTAGAAACAGCTCCTGACACGTGCCTATATCTCTCCATAAGTCTGTGACTTTTGGTCACGTAAAAAAAGAAAGAAACATCCCTCAAGCCCCTCCTCAGGTAGCGGCATGGCCACATAGTCTCAAGACACCCCCATGTTAATGAGGCACCTAGAGGCTTAGCTACGTCCCTTTCCAGTTACTATTTCAACCTCACCCCTCCCTGAGGGCTCGGGGTGCCATCTCACTCACGCCACTCTCCGCCATGACATGACAATAAACGCCCTGAAACTATGGACTGTCTCTATTCATCTTGATCCACCGTGGGAAGCGAGGGAACCAGCCTTCGCCTAAAGAGCCGCGTCTAGCTTCTTGCTGAAGCTGTCTCAGTGTTCCCAGCCACCCAGACCAAGCAACTGACCCAGCTAGCTGGCACCCAAGCCAAAGAATCTTCCTGTCGCGATACCCCCCACCCGCTTCTTTCCCCTTCTCAGCCAAGCACGAGGGTCCCACTTTGTCGTTCCCAGCTCTTCTGTGGCATCCAGCGGCGTCTGTGGTGCCCGGAGCTGGGAACCCCACGGAGCCAGCAGTCTCGAGTCTCCTAGGACGCCTGCCCCCCCCCCCGGGCTGTGTCCCCGCAGAGTCTTCTCACAGCCGAACACAAGCCTGGTGGCCCGTGGGGGTGCGCGTGGGCATCTCCGCCTCTCCCAGGGCCATGAGTGCTCGGGGAGGAGGCGCTGGACTTCACTCTCTACCACTCCGGTTGATCCAATACTACACCTTACTTCCAACTGTGTTGCTGTTGATTAATCCACTCTAATTGCCTGGCAGTAGAAAGTGTTCCTCAGTACTACCTCAATGCTCTGAATTCTCGAATGAAAGATACACACACACACACACACACACACACACACACACACACAGTCTTAAGTATAATATACCTTAATCAGCTCAATGGTTGGGCCACTCCCACACTTCCACATTGTTAATGCCTCCCCTCCAATACTCCTGAATTATTACTTACTAAAATATATATTCCATCTTTGCTACCCCAGACCCAATGGGAGGGTGTCGGGCCCTGGATCTTAAATGATTTGTATGCCTCTCTTCCCGCCACTCTCAAGACCAGTTCTTATTCCTCTTTTGGCATGGAGATTCTACCTCTTCCTCTCTCCTGTGTTTCTTGCCCGGGAATCTTAAAAGTCCTGCCTCTGATCTTGTATTGATAGGCACCAGCCTGACACCCCTTGGATCCTAATGATAGATGTTGTGAGTGTGGAAAGGGACATTATGCTTATGACTACCATTGTTGTAGCATCCAAGAAGAAGCAGGGAAGGACAGATCATATTCCCTATCCATTGGAAGGTGGCACTCTCACACAGCAGGAGCCAGGGAAGGGGTCAACACCACCATCTCCTGGACAATCAAGGTATGAGTCTCTTGTGTCTTTGTAAATCAAGATCAACTTTCACAAAGTCTGGCTCAAGATCCAGGACTATTTCATGTCCAAGAACCAACCAACCAAAATTCAGATCTCCATCACCTAAAAGGAAGACCATGCAGAAGTGAAGCCCTGAAGGAATGGACTGAAGTTCTCAAGTTCACCCTTTTGGAAAGAGTTGTTTTGTTTATGTTATTATAAGGGATTTGTTTTGTCTGTAAAATGTAAGCCAGGAAGAATCTTCAACCATCTAATCAAAATGGATCTGGATTATTACTCTGTAAAATTCAGAGCAGTAAAATATTGCTTTTGTTTAATGTATTGACATCTTGGTCTGAAAGTGTGGGGTTGATATGGAACATTTATATAAAATGTTTCTAACTAGAAAAAAGAGCAAATTGTGATAGATACACACAATAGAATATTAATGAGCCATAAAAATACAATTACCCAGCTTCCAGGAAATTGATAATTGGAACGGAAGATCATCATAGTAAGTGACCAGATAGACTCCAAGAGACAGATATTACAAGCTGTCATTCATATATCCAATCTAGGTGTTTAAAAGTATATGAGATGTGAAAGTACAAGGGGTTATTTTGGAGAGGGGGAGAAATAAAATAAGTGTATGGTATATATGTTTGCCAATGTCAGAATGAAGCCTACTTTTTATATGCATAATAAAGATTAATTTTTTAAAAAATGAAAAAAAAAAAAAAAAGTCCTGCCTCTGTCTCTTTGCCTAGCCATTGGCTGCTGGCAACTTTATTTACCAATCAAAGCTAACTAGGGACAAGGACCTACAGTGTCTTACATGGAGACATGGTGGATCCACAACACAACTGGAAAGTGGCCGCCATGTGTGGCCTTGTACCCTCACCCCCTTGGGTTAATATAGGGAAAACCTAAGCTTCAGTTCCTCGAAGTGTCACCTTATTTTGGAATGGTGTTATTGTACATTTAATCAGCATGAGGTCTTTAGCATGTTTTCTAATTGCAATGACAATATAAAAAGAAGCAGCGAGAACATGTGTACAGCAAGAGTTCCATGTGCAATGAAGGCATAAAATGGCTTGGTGCTATTAGGTGTGAAGGAACAGGTGTCTGCAGAGCACTGGGCATCGGGTGAGGGGTGTAAGGCAGGAACCGGTGCCCTTCACACTGATCTTGGACTTCAGTCTCCAGAGCCACAAGACAGTACATTTTCTACAGTGTGAGCTGCCCAGTGTGTGGTGTTCTGTTAGCACTGTCCTGAAAACAAATTCATAGGCCAGCAGATGAAGGAGAATGGATAGCAACAGTACTTGTGTAGGAAAGTGCATGAGGAGCCTTGACACGAGGTGCAGGTGTGATTCCGAAAAAGACCTGGCTGGCACCTTAGGGACCAGGTGTAAATGTAAACCTAGGGACACTTTTAACTCGGGCAGAGATGTCAGGACTTTTGTCTTGAAATGTAGAAAGCATGCTATATTCTTTCCAGAGCCAATGCATTCAAACCTTTTTTAACATGTTGCTGGTTTACTTTGTTTGTTTGCTTTTGGTTTTGGATTTTTCGAGACAGGGTTTCTCTGTGTAGCCCTGGTTGGCCTAGAACTCACTCTGTAGACCAGGCTGGCCTCAAACTCAGAAATCCACCTGCCTCTGCCTCCCAAGTGCTGGGATTAAAGGTGTGCGCCACCATTACTCTGCCATGTTGCTAGTTTAAAAGTCCCATCTTTTAACTAAAACTTTGTCACTTCTCTGAAGGCAGTGGAGCCCCATCAGGCTTCTTTGGAGAGAAGCTTTCATATTTTCACAGGGACATTGTCGTACTGTACATTTTCCTAAAACAGCGAGCAGTTGGCTTGAAATAATGAAAATAAAGCCTTGTATGCAGGTGTGTGTGTGTGTGTGTGTGTGTGTGTGTGTGTGTGTGTGTGTGTGATTTGTACAGTTAGATGACTGCATGCCACCATAAGAATCCCACATAGAATTTATCTGGCTTGATGTGGATTTTTTAAAACAGAGCTTCTTCCCTAGTTTTAAACTGTATAGTGTGCTGTTCAGTTGTGGTGTGGTGTGGTGTGTTGTGTGGTGTGTGTGTGTGTGTGTGTGTGTGCACCCATTTATGCCCTGCCCTTGGAGTTAGCAACCAAAGAATTCAGAAGTAGGCCTTTACTCCTAATAATTTGGGTCTAGTTATTTGCTTTTTACCAGCTTTAGTCTTTAGAACAAGCTAGTAGATAAAACACAAATGATAACATAAATAGACCTTCTGAACATAAAAGCCAACGTTTAAAAGAGTTCACCATGGGACAGCATTATCTTGGCGATACATTCAGATGCTGCGCATGACTGTTAGCTTTGGAAGTTTGAGTTCAGTTGCCAAGGCAATCACCCTGTTACTTTTTCTGAAGTTTTCTGTCTAAGACTGGATGGAGTTGATGGAGACCAGCATACTTGTTTCTCTGATTTACAAGCCAGGAAGCTTGCACATTAGGACCAGCGGTGTCAGTCCTGGGAGGTAAACTGAATGTTGAAAAGTTGTATTCCCGCCATGGACTGAGGTGAAGTAGCACAGGGTTTGGCTTGGTTTATGTTGTGTTTGATCTCTTTTGTGAAAAGAAATGAGCAATTGTTCTGACCAGCAATAGCCTCTGTCCAAAGCAGCATTATGACTGAGGTACAAACTAGTTTTTGAAATTGTAGACAATAAGACCAGTCAGTGATAGGGCAGTCATAGAGTGCTGACCTGAGATGGCAAATATTCCACTGTTGTACACGTGTGCACATACATGTGAGTGGTGTATGTGTATATGAGGTATGTAGTCTATAAACATTTAATAATTTTTCTAGGTTTATATGTAAGTAAACATGAGATCGTTCAGTGTCTTAATGCTAAATTGGAAGAGGGACTTTACTGAATACAAGTTTCCTAAGAAGAACTGGTTCATAGAAAGTGTGGAATTATTTGTTGGCTCACTGAGGCCCAGCACAGTTGTACAAGTCAACTCTGCAATGTGTGGCATCACTTGGCATCAAATCTTGCATGTCAGAGATGATGTGAAATAAAAAAAAAAACTTAAAAAATTATACTATCAACAACCAAGCATACTTAACAACATTAAAAAATCGTAACTTGGGATTTTTAAAATTGCTTGCTTTTTAAAGTTCATTGAAAGCACTAATAAAGGCTAACAACTATGCTTTCTTAATTATTGGTATTACTTACAACTTTATTTTGATACAAGTTGTTATTTGGAGTTTTCCAGCTATATAATGTTGCCGAAAATATTTATAGCTAAATTTCATTCTTCAACTAGAGATCGAAATAATTTACTTACTTTTGGAAGTAGTGTGTATGACTGTTTAATTCTTTCACAGGAGGGTATGTGCAGCTTAGTTATGCTCTCCTGAAGCCATAACACACCATGGTTACTTTTGATGAACCTCCCTGAATCTCTGGGAAACATTCAGAAGAGTCATTTGTGCTGATTAGTTTTGTCAACTTGACACAAACCAGAGTCACTTGTGAAGAAGGGGCCTCAGTTGAAGAATTGTGTCTATCAGATTTGTCTGTGGGGGCATTTTCTTGATTAATGATGAAAGTGAGAGGGCCCAGCCCACTGAAGTGGTACCTCCCCCGGCCCAGCCCACTGTTGGTGGTTCCTCCTCTTGCAACACAAGATAAGCAAGCTGTTGGGAAGCAAGCCCTCAGTGCAAGTGTTCTCCTCATGGGCTCTGCTTCAGTTTGCACCTCCAGGTTCCTGTTCAGCTCTGGCCATGGCTTCTCGCACTCAGTCCTGTAAGATGAAATGAACCCTTTCTCCATCAAGTTGCTTTTGGTTAGTGTTTTATTAAAGCAACGGAAAGCAAAGTAGAATATCACTTTATGCTATACTTGTGTGAAGAGTTTTTGTTGCACATAATTCCTTTCTTCCTCTTTTACATCTAGTGTGTATGTGTAAGAGTGTATGTATGCACGCGCCCGCATTTTTGCGTGAGTCACCATGTGGGTGCTGGAGTTGAACCATGGTCCTCTGGAAGAATGTCAAGTGTTCTCCAGTCCTGCAATGTGATTTACTTTTACGATACTTTGTTTTTAACTTTAACCATACAATAAGTGTTCAAAGCATAACAAACAACGACCACTGCCAAAGTCCTAAGTTAACTAATGTAATTAGTTTGCTTTAAAATGAGGTGTAGAAACCTTAAGTTCCTTAATGATAAAGCTTTACTGGAGCTGTGGTCTGTGTACTCAGATGTTGGAACCTGGAGCACTTAACTCAGGTTTAGACAAGTAGCACACAATGCTGGAATGTTTGCGTCGTGGGCAGGCAGATTGCTCAGAAGGTAAGAACACTTACCCCCAAGCCTGATGACCTGTGATTCAACCGGTGGAGGAAGAGAACCAATTCCTACAGGTGTGTACACACACACACACACACACACACACACACACACACACGACTTGCTTGTCAGATGCAAGGCTGTGGGATTATTCCCAGCGTGAAAGCTTTGTTTTTGCCATTCCTAACAACTGATTTGAGTATTTTTGCTCTTTATAATGAGACAGTGAATCAAGTAGAATAAATGTTATCCCAGGCATCCAGTTGTCATTGGCACAGGTGAGACCCAGGCACAGTGCTTTTCTTGTATCGATATTTGTAACTAAGGCATGGGTTTTTAAGTTTAAGATGCGGTTTACAATGGAAGAAGGGCACACTCCAGCTATTGCTTGCTCTCAATCAGTTTTGTTTGGCACGTGTTCCCTGAAGTCTGACTGCGTGTCTTACTTTCAGATCGGCTACTTTCTTTTACCTCACAGTGCAAAGCTGTTGCCAGTGGCCGTGTCTGGGCCAGATGTTTCCAAGTTCTTGGCATCTTACAAAAAGAATTGAGACAGCCCATACAAATAACAAGGAATTTTATCTAACGGGACAGTGTAGGAGACTCTGCAACAGAGCAGCAGATGGCTTGAGCCAGAGTGCCTAAGAGCATTGCTTATTGTTTGGGCTTCCTCTTATGGGTCCAGGCAGAATTGGAAGCTAAGGGACAGAGTGTGGATGTTTCTCTCGATTGATTGACAGGCTTGGTTACGTAGGTTATGTTTATGGTATGTGTCCTTTCTCATGATGCATCTGCTTCTACTCACATGCACATATACCATACATAGGCATAATGTGGTGAATAGGGGGTTCCCTACAAGTTCAGAGAGCACAGTCTGCCTCACTGTGCGAACACCCAAATCCAGCCCAGACTGGATTGGCTCCTTGTCTATAGTTTCTGGATATGTTCCTGGACATGTTCTCAATTCTAACTGCGGGAGGGGGCATAGTAGGGAGTTGCAATGGAGAAGTGACTTTTGCAGCATTGGAAATGGGTTGTGTGTGCACCTTAGTGCAGATGCACAGCTGAGCTTGCTAAGTGCAGTAGGAAAGTGGTGTGTATAGCCCAAGCTGCACTAAGTTACGGGTAAAGGAAAGAATAATCTACAATAACCATCATTAGATCCGTGTTTGACAGCTTCTTCTCTAGCTCAGGCCACTTCACCCCTCCGGGAGGCAAACCACACCTATTCACACTCCTCAAAAGATGTTCTGGGCTAGAAATATGGCTCAGTGGATGAAGTGTTTGCTGCACAAGAACTAAGATTTGAGTTCGAATCACCCAGACGCTTCATAAAGTTGGAGATAGCAGCATGTGTCTGTAGTCCTAGTCTTCTATGGTGAGATTGGACATAGAGATGGGAGACATTCAAAAGCTTGGGGACTAGCTACTCTGGAATACTGCAGCAGTAAACAAGAAAAGAAATCTTGCCTCAAACAGCATGGGTATTGATGCCCAAGGTTGTCTGTGATCTACACACACACACACCACCACCACCACCACCACCACCACAACAACGACAACAACTTGGGAGGTGGAGACAGGAGGATCAGGATTTTTGATTACGTAGCAAGTTCAAGGCTACCTGGCGCACAAGAAAGCTATCTCAAATATTGCCATTCTCTCAGAAAAGTAATTCATTTCTTGGACTTAATGGCTCCTCTTCCTTCTGGTCGTATAGAACAAGTTGGTTATGGAAAACAGGAGGTCATTGACTAAGATTCATATTTTTAAATCTGTTTTCTATTAAATTTGATAGTAATTATCATTTGATGGAACAGTTAATACCAATGTAGCTGGGTAATATAAATGTTTATTACTACTTACTGTTTATTGAGTACCCGTTTATTGTCTCAGGAAGGAAGAAGTTAGGTGTGGTTGTGTTCAAATGAACTTAACATATAGGGGAGTTTCGGGCAATACAAAGGGGTATTCTCAAATTGAAATTACTCATTCAGGTTTTTTTTACATTAAAGAAGAAGTTTTTTTTTTTTATTTTGGCTTTTAAGAATGTGTACGTGTGTCGTTTTTGTGTAGCTACACAGTAATGCGTGATCATCCACCTGAGATTTATCATAGTTGCACTTTCTGATCTCCACCACTAGGTGGCAGCAAAGGAACACAGGTTGTCTGTTTTGCTTCGTGTACTTAAAAACGAAGTAGAAACTATTTTTGGACTTCATGGAAGATCGAAAAAAAAATAAAGTGATTAAAACTTGATGGGACTGGAGATATAGCTCAGTTGCTAGAGTACTTGCCTGCATACATGAGCCTTGGTTTGATACCCAGCACTGCATAAAAAACTGGTGCAGAGACACAAGGGTCAATGTCATCCTCACCATTAAAGTGAATTCTAGGACATCCTGCCTATGTGAGACCCCGTCTCAAAATATTAAATTAAATCACAGAACATGTAACTGTAACGGACAATACCCAGACAAATATTGTGATTGAATATTTGCTACCTTAAGTTTCAAAGTTATATTTTATTAATACACAAACTATAATCTAAAGTTCTCCTTTAAGAAGCTTCTCTTATACCAGGAATATTCCCCAAGATTTCTATGTAATTGATTTTTATATTTATGGTAGTAAAGAAAAAGACATAGAAGTGAGATACTAATATAAAACGTTGTTTAGTAAGAGTTTGTGAACAGAGAGTTTGAATGTCCAGGAGCATTGGTAGGGAATTACCTTTCTTTATAATTTATACAGCAAACCTTGAGAAAAATAGAGTTTGATGATTTTATTCCTAGACAGGAGTTTGTTTTTAAACGTTACTTACCGGGCAGATGTGAGTAGTGGGTACGTGTCAGTTCCTCTTACTGTGAGAAAATACCTTGAGGAGTGACTTAAGGGAGGCAGGATTTACTGTGGCTCACAGTTTAAGGTCAAGGCCTCTCCTGGTGGAAAAGCCAGGGCTGCAGGAGCTTGAGGCGGCTGGTCACATGGTATCCACAAGCAGGAGGCCGAGAGCAATGAATGCCACTGCGGCTCATATTGTCGGGATCCCAGCCAGGAAACGGTGCCAACCACAGTAGGTGATCATCCTACTCCGAGTTCTGCGATCGAAATGGCCCCCCCAGACTCACCCAGAGGCCCGTTTCCCCAGGTGAATTTAGACCCTGCCTACTTGCCAACCAACACTAATTACCACAATGTGTTCCTGAAGATTCCACAACATGTTTTCAAAGGCTTAGCTTTTTTCGTCTAAGTTGTTCATGAAACCTCAAAAATGTATAATCGTTTACATTTAGCTGCAAAATTAAAAAAAGGTTAATTTTTTCTGGACAATTGAGATCCATTTGTTTATAAAATAGACCTTTCCATTGCCTCAAGAATTTCACCTGCATTTTAGGATAATCTTTCTTTTTAAATGAACATTGCAACAGAAACCTTGGAAATAAAAAAGAAAATCACATATTAACGTTAAACAAACCGGAAGTCTATGCATCTCAGTGAGCTTCTATTACACAGAGTAGCCATTCTTGAGCATCACACAGGATCTCAGACTTTCACTACTGAGTACATTTTTATATACTTATCCATCCCAACCTCCAAAAGTCTACAACAGAGTTAGAAGTAGTAAAATAATTGGCTTTATATCCTGTCATGACGGAGGTGTCTTCTACCTGCCTGCATTCAGTCCTTCCTCCCCTCTAGTACTCAGACTTTCTTGTTCTCTTTCCTGCATTTATACCTTACCCACGTGTACATTTCACGCACACACACGCACGCACACACACACAATCGGCTAGATTTCACATATGAAGGAGAACGTGCAGGCTTCTCTTTCTGAGACTATGGGATGTCACTTAATATACATTCTATGTCATTCTATTCTCCTGCTAATTCTGTGGTTATATTTTTCGTTAGAGCTGCATAATACTTATATGTACATACATGCACACATGTGCACACACATATGACGCACACGTGTACACACACGTACAAATACAAATATTCTTAGACATATACACACTTTTCATTGAGCTTCCATCTGTTCAGGGACAACTAAATTGATCTCAGTTCTTTGCCGAAGTGAGCAAGAGGTAGCAAGAAGTAAGGGATGTGGCTATCTCCGTGGTAGGGTATGGAGCTCTCTGGGTATATGCCTAAGAGTGAAATAGCAGGGTCACATGGAGTTTCGTTTGGAATTATTTGAGAAATCTCCATGCCGACTTCTGCAATGATGCATTGTGTACCCTCAACAACAGTGAATAAGGGGGTCCTCTCAGCATCTTCTGCAACATTTGTTGTCAGATTTGTTGATGCTGTAGCTGTTCTGAATGATGTGTAGTGGCATCTTAAAGTCGTTTTAATATGCGTGTGCCTGATGGTTAGAAGTGTTGAAGACCTTTAAAAATGAGAGACAGGTTTTTCCCTTTGAAAACTTACTATTCGGTTCATTTGCCTATTTGTAGATTGGAAGTTTTCTTTTCTTTTCTCTCTCTCTCTCTCTCTCTCTCTCTCTCTCTCTCTCTCTCTCTCT
>JADRCH010000073.1:12059346-12092369 GCA_019843965.1 Rhynchomys soricoides | reverse complement strand
TCTCTCTCTCTCTCTCTCTCTCTCTCTCTCTCTCTCTCTCTCTCTCTCTCTTTTTAGAGAAAAAACATGATTTAGCTTACTCGAAAGCTGGTGAGTTACTAAAACCAAATCAAACCAAACAAAGGAAAATCTGAGTGCAGACCAGAGGGGCTGTGGTCGTCCGGGGTGTAGAGCCAGGGAAGGGAGAACAGCGCCACCTGCTGCTGCTTCCTGCAGGGCTGCAGAACAGGACGTTCCCTCTCCTCTCGAGCATCATCACTGCAGTCTCTTCAGGTTTGGGATCCTTGACTTTATTTCTTAAGAAAGTGTTTATTTTTTATTTATGTGTGTCTGTCTGTGTGAGTGTAAAGCACACTTATTTTGGTGCCATGAAGGCCAGAAGAAAGCATGAGTTCCCTGGAACTGGAGTTACAGACATTGAGGCCACCTTAGGCAGATGCTGAGAACCAAATTCCGGTCCCCCAGAAAAGCAGCAAGTGCCCTTAATCCTGGATCCATCTCTCCAGCACCAATTTTATTTTTTGTAGACCATGTTATCATAGTTTCTATGCTTGTGTGGTTTTTGGTTGCATGTGTGATCTGGGCCCTGTGACCCGCATCATGCACGTATCAGGAAGCAATGCTGTTTATTATTTTTATGGCTATTTAAAGTTTCACCAGATTTGGCAATTTGGTCTTTCATCACTGGTTTCTATACCACATCTTCAGGTAAATATCTCAAAAGACAATTTTCTAATATGAACTATAGGATATCAGAAAGACTGATAACCACAGAATTTCAGCTATTTTGTTCTGTTTGTGTCTGTTGACTTTAAATAAATCACTGAAGCTGTGTGTAGTCTCCATCTATAAAGGGTACAGCAATGCCGACTTTCCATCATTGACTAGACAAATTTAATGAATGTGTGTCACAACTTTGGGGAGAAAATGGATCTAAAATACTATACTGATAGAACTAAAATACATGTTTGTTTTCTTAAACTGGGACACTTTGATAGACAGTTAACTTCTTCCAGTTTGTAGTCTACTTTATTTCTCTTTCTGATTTATGGTTGGAGAGTTTATTTCAAGACACTGGAGTTCTTAGGCCCTGTCCTTAGGATGTTCGTTGGCTAAAACCCGATGCTATGCTGTTCTCTGTTCTGTTCGGACAAGTAAGGGTGTGGTAGATGAGACCGTGGGCAAAGCTCGACTGTCTCAGGCAGTGACAGACTTCTACCCTAAGACAAAGTGGTTTTTCTTAGATTGGAAACTGTAAATCTCTCTAACTAATTCATAAGGAGAAGTTAATTCATAAAAGAAATTAATTCGTAAGAAGCAGCTCGCATCACAAGGCCTCTCTCCGTACTGGGGTTTTTGTTACTAATGAGAGTTGTTCCTATTGGCTCATGGAATTGAGGAGGAGCTCTCTCCACAGACAGGAACCCAGGAGAGACCAACAAACTCCACACCCGCGCTCCACCGCAGATCAACAAATCAGACATGCTGACATAGTCCTAGCAGCCGGACTGTCTGAAGGTTTTCAGCCTGTGTCGTTGCGCACCAAGGCTGAGGTCCCTGAGAGACTGTAACAGGAAACGTCTCAGCAAAAGGCTGAAGCCCCAGATAAACCTCCATTAGACTCTCTTCACTTTTACCACCTCATTGTTTCAAAAAGGGATCTGTAATTTGAAGATGAGACAAACCCCCCACTAAGCCATATGTACTCTGAATCAGTTCCTGTTATCAGCTAGCTTGGACATTCCCAGCTTTCCTTTGCTCCCGCCGGAGAAGGACATTCCCATGGCCCCCAGCTTTCCTTTGCTCCCGCCTGAGAAGGAAAGAAAGATTCCTTCCTCCCAGCCTACTCACCATGCCATTCAAAGAAACATAAAAATGAGCGAGTGCAAGACTCGTCTCATTTCAGACACTGCTGAGTTCTTACATGTAGGCACAGTGCCTCCCTCACGGTCTTCTCAACCCGAATCCACTCATCACTATAATAAATTAGTGGCTTCCCTACTCTCGTTTTTGCTGAAAAGACTAAATGCCCAGGCTTCTAAATACCTTCGCAACCACAGCTTTTGTCAGGGAACTTCCCTATTGCAGCAGGTGGCAATTCATGTCGAATCACGATGGTTGTGCGGATGGACCCTAAGTAGATTTTCTATATCATCCCTTCCAAGGCTCAGGGAACATAGCCAGATTGGGAAGGAGAGCGGAAAAGCAAGAGGGAGGGAGGTGCTTTGTAAAAAGTCTTCTGGACATGACATGGTCTTGAGCTGGTGAACTCAGCACGGTGGTAGATGGCTACACAAGACCCACAGAAGATAGGAACAGTCAACACTGCATCATGGAAAGGGTAGTGGATCATGAAGCCCCACTCCCTGAGGTGCTATTGACAGTTGGTGACTGGGGACCGAATGTCACTCTCTTCAGTGGTGTAGCCACTGATAAGTTGCCCATGTTCCTGCAAAGCACCTCCCACTGATGCTCATGCATACAGCCATAATTAAACCCAGTGGGTACAGACACAGAAGATATGCATCTAAGTGGGCTTCTCAGGTGGAAGAGGGGTTTCTTCAAGAGAGAGGGAGAGGGCAGGGCAGTGGATAATGGGGGGGGAATGACTAAACTTCATGGTGTGTGTGTGTGTTAAATCGTCAGAGTGAAAAAAAAAAGCCAATTAGTGGTTTTCCTATTTTATCTGAAGTCATTCAAGAGAAACCTCATACTTTAAAACATCCAAATAATTACATATACATTTGTGTGTATACACACAACAAAACCATGTTCAGGTAGCGAGGTAAGGAAGAGCGTCCTGGGGGATAGACATGGATTCTAAAGTGGAATTGAGCTTGAAGAGAGCTGCTCTGTCAAAAGTTTCTTTGCTTTCATTCTGTTTCTGCTCATGTACTTATAAACATGCATCACTGGTGGTGGTCAAAGTCGGGCATCTCATTTGCTGCTTCTAAGATCTATGACTTCTTTTCCAACCCACTTTGCTGGGTGAAGAGGAGGAGTCTCAGCTGGCTGGAGACTTGCTTTAGAGATCATCCAACTGTAGGTTATAATTTTTGTTAGGTGAGAAGCTGAGAACACTGACGTCATATCCTGTCTACTGAACATGTCCCTTTTAGATAAGAAGATAATGCAGACATGGGGCTACATTTCAAAGCCATCTTGGAAAGACTCATGATCCAGAGAACTGAGGAATTCTCATTGATTATGATACAGACTGTAAGATTTCAAATAGCGCATCAATCGCAAAGTAAATGAGAAAAAGGCCCTAATGTTTTAAAAGGGAACCGAGGTGCACCCGTGTATCTGGTGAGCAGCTGTACTTGGAAAATGTTTGCCAAGTGGTGAATGGATTTGAAATATTGAGGAGCGATTCCTCACGTTAGATGTGTAACTCGGCCCTAGGCTCTCTTCCAGCAGTGAACAAACGGGTAATGGAGAGAGAACAGAAAAATCAGAAGCAATTTCTCATTCTCAAACACTAAGATGAAGTTCTAGACATCACAGGTTTTGGTCATGAAAGATATTTTTAATTTAAATTAGGTTTCCTTAAATGATTAAAATTTACAGACGGTAAAATTTGAAAACCTTATCACTGGTTGGCAGTGATAAATTTTAATGAGCCCTTGGGTTAATACCTTGTTTAATGACATCCAAAAGTTTTAAACATTTTACAGTATCTTTAATTCATTAAAGCAATAATCTTAGCAAATCATTTACAAGTGAGTTTTTCCCACTGCGATATTCGTAAGTGTTGGGGGTATATTAATGAGATTTGTGGGTATAAAGCACAGTTTTGTTAAGATTTTTGAGAAAGTGAAAGTCACGTTAATATCCTCATGTAACCATGACAGCATAACCAGGAATCACAACTAAACAAGCTAACCAAATAAACCATGATTTGTCTAAATACTTTGTAAATTGATTTTGTCAAATGAGCATCTGATGCTTTAGATTTAAGTGAAGAACTACTTGGAAAACATTAGAAAACATTTTATTTTCCTTCCTTCGCTTACTTCAGGTTAGAAGAAATTGTATCTAAATATCTTCTGCCCTTGATCACATTTGATTAGACAAAGTAACTTTGAGACTCTGATGAATAAATATGAAAAGCTTAGATGAAGCAAGCCAACAAATAAAAATTACTTGAAGCTTACAGAAATTTAAAAGCATAGGAAAGAACCCCAAGCCTAGGAGCTAGAGATAGGGGTGACTTCAAGAACCCCAAGCCCAGGAGCTAGAGATAGGGGTGACTTCCACAGTGTTCCAGGCATGGGTCTACTCTGCTTCTTTTTCTTCCTTCTGGGAGTAAAGAGGTCATTTTAAAAATTAGTATTACCCTTTTTCCTTAGAGACAGGTCTTGCTATACAGCACAGGCTAACCCTGAACTCAAAGTGTCCCTGTTGTTTACCACCAGTACCCAGACTGGCTTTTATGTCATGGGAAGACAGAGAGATGGATAACTGGTATCTAGTTGTCTCTGAGATGTTGCTTTGGGCTCTGTTCAGTGCATGTGATCTGTGGCAAAGAATTCAGGTGAAACAGATGGTGCAGTGTAGAAACAGGCAGAGTTTTCTACAGAGAAAAGCAGAGCCTTCTCAAGGGGTGAGTGGACAATGGCCAAATTAACTGCTGAGAACACTCTCAGAAGTAGGTGTGGACAACTGAGTACATTTCAGACAGGTGGTAAACTATTCCTAAACATTTAAGGGCAAAACCAATAGGATATCCCCTTTTCTTTGTTGCAAAGTCTTCTGCTATACTGTAAACTCTCTCTCTTTCTGACCCCCTTTCATAATATACGAATAATATACAGTTCAGGACTCTTGGAACCAGGTTTAGGTAGTTATCAGTGAATGGTTTTCTGGCCAGTGTAGGATGTCCTGAATCTTCCCAGGACCAGAGAGGGATATGGCTCAGCTCCCATTCATCTGATCAGCAAACACAGGCCTACAATTCTAGTCCTTGGTTTTATTAGCCGTTGGTTACAAGGGAGGGCTCCATTCACAATCTCTTCCAACCCCTCTCATATCTAATGTGTGCCTAACAGAGCCATTAAGACTGTCAAAGCAGTTGGGTCTGGTTTTCTGACATTTTTTAATCAGTTTGAGTTGGCACCTTCTTTACCCTGTAGGAGGACTGAAAAGTAAATTTGAAATTGGTCCCAGCAAATGGTCAGATGGCTAGTGTATCTGTGTGCCGGGATTTATAAATCTTCCTTGAAGGAACATGATACTATTAACCATGGCTTTATGTCAGATCTCCAAGAAATTTTACCAGTACAACATCTAGGTGTGATAGAGGGAGATCTGGACAAAAGACAGGGATGAAACCCGAAGGGACTAACAGTGCCAGGAGACTCACAGGGCTCTAGAGATTGGTAATATTAGCTATTTACATTTAAGACAAGTATCCCTGATAATGTGGTAAACTGTAAATGTGAGAACTCAGCTAATGGCAATCCTTAAAACAAAAAGCCTGAATAGAAAATCTGAAACATGGCCGGGCAGTGGTGGCGCGCGCCTTTAATCCCAGAACCTGGGAGGCAGAGGCAGGCAGATTTCTGAGTTTGAGGCCAGCCCAGTCTATGGAGTGAGTTCCAGGACAGCCAAGGCTATACAGAGAAACCCTGTCTGGAAAAAAAAAAAAATCTGGTTCAACAGCAGAACTGACACAGCTGATGAAATGTGAGAAATGGTAAAAATACCCAGGATGAATGTGTGCTGGAGAAAGAAAAGGAAGGGACAGAAGAATGGAGGTTAGGGGTGGGTATGAGGGTACAGTGAAAATTTTACCTTGTGTGTAACATGCGAGTGCATGCGTGCACCCACCCCCCACCCCCACACATATGTGCACGCACACATACACACACATGCAAGCACATATACACATGCACACACACATACACATGCACACACACACGAGCACACAGATATGCACACGCATACCCACGCACGCACACACGTGCACACATGCACACACACAAATGAGAGGGGAAAGAGAATGATGTGGCAGCAAAAGTAGAGTAAATTAGAAACATGAATTCCCCAAAAGTAGTGAAATTCATAAAAAATGCATATAAATTGTACAAAATAAGCCCTATACCTAAGGTCTGAGAGCATTGTGGAAGAGATGACAGACGGGCTGTAAGACAGTCCACTGTGAGAGTGTGTCTTCTAGATATGACAATGAAGCCTTACTCCTGAAATCTCAACGATATGTCTGTCTAACCAAGAACTGACAATGACAACAGTAGTTGATGTGCCAACATGGATGGAGGAAATCTCACGGAGTCCCATCCCTAGACGAGAAGCTGGAGAAAGACTACTGAGAGTGAGAATAGTTATTGATAAATCTTGTGTATTTTTAAGTAAAAAATAAGTGACCAAAGATAAATATATAAGATACATGCTTAGATGCTATATAAATTCTCCAGGGCATGTATACACAGGAAGAGCATTTTAAGTGTTTTGTTCACCATATAGTAAAATTAGCAATTACATATCCTAAACTGAATTATTATTAACATTGCTGTCTTTTACCGCTGAGCTGGGCATGGCATTACGCTTTTTTTTTTTAAATCCCATCACTCAGGAGAGAGAGGCAGACAGACAGATCTCTGTAAGTTTGAGGACAGCCTGTTCTGTATAACTAGTGCCAAGACATCCAGAGCTACATAGTGAGACCCAATCTTAAAAAAAGAAGATAAATAACGTAACATAAAACTACCACTGAGATGCACAACTTCTTTTTTGTTGTTGTTGTTCATTTTTGTTTTTGTTTTTGGTTTTTCAAGACAAGGTTTCTCTATGTAGCCCTGGCTGTCCTGGAACTCACTCTGTAGACCAGGCTGGCCTTGAACTCAGAAATCCACCTGCCTCTGCCTCCCAAGTGCTGGGATTAAAGGAGCACGCCACCACGGCCCGGTTATGCACAGTTTCTTAAGGGAGGGCTTGCAGCAGTATAAACCTCTCTTCAAGCAACCTGAAGGTAGGGAAGAAATGAGCCACAGAATAACCAGACAAGGGTAGTAGATTTGATCTGAAGAACCAGTCATGTTAAACTCAAGTCGGATAAAATGGCCAATTGTATGAAAAGCCAACCCAAAAGCTGTTTGGGAAATATGTCTAAAACATAAAGGGTGGAGAAAAGTGGACAAGGATGATGAAGTATTGAGGTACCAGGGAGATGGAGAGATTTTTAACTTTCTATGTAATGACTCGATAACAAAATCAGTATAGCAAAACAGACAAAGTGAGGGTTGAAATAGAAACCAGAACCCTTAGCTGGAGCTCTCAGCCCATATCTCTCTGTAATTGATCGGACAAGAAGGAAAATAGTTATAAAAGTTATGAAAGTGTGAGAATTTTGAATAAAATAGTAAACTTGGCACGTCTCATTCACAAAGTATTAAACTGAATACTCATAGAAAAAAACCGAAGACATAGAACAGTAAAAAAAAAAAGGCTATTGGCCATAGACGAACTTCAAGTACTAGAAATAAAAGTGTCTTTTCTGATCAAAACACACACTTGAAGGCTCAAACACTTCTCACATGACCATTGTAAAAACCGTGAAGTGAGACTGTCCCATGAGATCCTTGCCCCATGCTCCATGGAATGTCTTCTTCCTTCTCTGACTGCCTGTCTAAAAACACCCGTGCCTAAAAAAAAAAAAAATCTCTTATAAATATCTTCCAATAATTTTCAACTCTGCTTCATATCAGCTTGTCCTGAAATGCTTTTCTAAGGTTAAGTCAAGTCTTACGAGAGTGGAGCTCTGTCTTTGAAACCTCACTGGCTGACCTCACGGGGCAACTGCGAGGACAAAAGACACCATAGAAGCTCCAAAAGGATGGTTTTATTTTGTTACAGGGATATCTTGTTTCTTGTCTTCTTGAGCCAGGAGACATAGCTTAAGTAGAATATGAAAAAACAGAGGCGGCAGAGGTGGCAGCGGGGTAGGGAGGATGGATGGACACTGTGGGTTATTCACAGGGACAAACTTTCAATCTCCAGGGGGAAAATTCTGCGGACAACTGAAAAGCAGCCATCGGAATGGCTAGTTTTACCTTAGCTAGAAAAGTAAAAGGGAACTTCCCAAATCAGAGCAAATCCAGAGCCCATTCTAGGGATTGCCTCAGTCTCGGAGTTCCCTGCTCCCAGTGAGAGAGAGGAGTTCCCTGCTCCCAGTGAGAGAGAACACCATCTGCAACGAAAGGGTTGGGGAGGGCCTCAGTTGGGCAGCTGTGATATTAACACGCCAGAGGAAAACCATTCTCTGTCCTTGGTGCTGGATACTCAGCACTCAGTATACAGTGGAGCAAATCCAAGACCCAGATCTTAAAGATTCTTCTTGATTTGGCAACTGGGCAGCCCAAGATCCTCTGTGAACTGTACTTATGGAAAACCCTGAAGTTGTCACAGAGCTATACATTAAAATTTGATTAGGAGAATATAGTAGATTTCAGAAAAAAAAAACCTTTCAAATTAGTATTGTATAGTGTTCACTGATGTGAGCACTATCTGTAAAATTTTTATTCTACCTCAATCTTGTATATACATTTTGTACACACACATACACACACACACACACACACACACACACGGATCAAAATCCCTACCCCAATTCCCAATTTTCTCCCTTCTTCTCTTCCTTGTGTTAAATTCCATCTTCTTACCAGACCCTGTGCAGAAGTCACTGCTGTGAGTTCATGGCTGAACAACCATGTCATGTCCAAAATGCAAGACCCTATTGTGTTTCTTGTCACCTTCATCTTTTGTATTCTTTCTGATCCCCTTTCTATGGTGTTTCCAGGGCCTCAGAGAGGGCAATACAGATGTTCTATTAGAACTGAGCACTCAGAATTTATTTTTTCAGCACATTGAGCAGTTATGTGCCAGTGCATGGAACATTATCCACTGCATACAGAAGCTTCCCTGACCAGTGCTGAGAGCAGCACTTACCTATGGACATAAGTATAAATATTTAGAAAGAAGTTG
The DNA here is from genome assembly GCA_019843965.1 of Rhynchomys soricoides. Taxonomy (NCBI): domain Eukaryota; kingdom Metazoa; phylum Chordata; class Mammalia; order Rodentia; family Muridae; genus Rhynchomys; species Rhynchomys soricoides. Next base: position 12,083,366 of record JADRCH010000073.1, on the reverse strand, counting down.
ACAACATGTTCACTTAGCAGAACAACAATTGTAGGTTTCCTGTAAGGGCCTGTGACTTCTCCATGGACTTTAGATGTAAATTCCCTCTTGTGGGGCATGACTCACATCTGATCAGAGGGTGACTTATTTATCCCATAAGAGTTATGCCCCTATTGCACAAGCAGGCACATCTTGCCTAGCCGACCAGTGTTCTAGTTCTCAGCAACCACAGCTAAAGAAGGCTATTGATATCTTTTCTCTGCCAGTAGCCTGAATAGCACATTCTGGGACTATAGAGCTCCAGTGTGGTGCCTTTAGTAGTACCCTCTCATCCTCGTAGACAACCAAGAGGAATCGTAAGAGCCTGTATTGTTTTGAAGGCCTTGGAAGCGTCTCTCAAATCAAGAGGTGCCACCTCACACCTGGACATAGGGTATTTGTTCAATAACCCATGGCATCTACGATCAGCATTCTGCACACATGCAGGGTATCTGTCTTTTAAAAACTGTATTTTTAATTGACAAATTGACAAATACTCCCCTTTTGTTTGGTTTTTGTATATATCCTTTATTTTTATTAATCTTCCCTTTTCTTCTTACTCTTTCACCCAGTTGAAGCTTTCCGCCCCCATTAGCTCTGTCCTTTTCAAGACTCCTGTCTAACATCTGCAGGTACTCCAAATTAAACACACACATCTATGAAATAAAGGCTAGGACCCACACATGCAGCATGTCTTCTGGGCCTGGGTTACCTCACTGTGTGTTTCCTGCTTCTGTCCATTTATTTGCAATTTTCATAGTTTTACTTTTCTTTACTGCTGAGTGAAATTCCATTGTGTAAATATAGCTCGTTTTCATGATCCGCTCGATGGAGATGTAGGCTGATCTCACTTCCAAGCTGTTGTTAATGCAGCAGCGATGAATGTTAATGTTCTCTGTAGTAGGATACAGTGTCCTACAGGTGTGCGTGCCAGAGTGGTGTAACTGGGTCGTGTGGTAGCTCTATGTTTAGGTTTTTGAGACCCTTCACTCTGATTTTCACAGTGGCTGTACCAGGGTCCAGCAGTTGCCCTGTTCCTCTGCTCAGCATTTGCTGTCATTTTTTTTTTTTTTTTTGGTCTGGTGGGACAAAGAATCTTAAAGTAGTTTTAATTTTTATTTTCCTCAAATCTAATGCTATTGAACACTTAAAAAAAACCTATTATTTGCCATTTGTATTTCTTTATTTTTTGGATTAATAACTTATTAGTTCAGGTGGCTGAAGTTATCTGGATTTGTATGTTTTTATTCAGTTTAACTGATCTATATGTCTGTTCTTATTACTATGGCTCTGTTGTATAATTTGAAATCAAGTATGGTGGCACCTTTGTCAATACTTTGTGATGGTTTCTTTGGCTGTCTTTGGTCTTTTATTCTTCAGTATAAGTTTTGAAATTTAAAAATATTATTTCTTTGAAGAAAGGTACTTAGATGTTGGTTGGGATTGCTTGATTTTGTAGATTTCTTTTGGAAGGGTGGCCATTTTCACACTATTCTTCCAATCTACAAGTATGGATTTTCTCTTTTTTTTTTTTTCTTTTTCCTGATATATATATATATATTAAAATTTTTCTTGTTAAGTCAGAGAAATGACCCTGGAAATGCACACAGTGAAAGGAGAGAACTGATTCCATTAAGTTGCTCTCTGATACCCACATGTGTACCATGTTGTATGCATTTGTGTGAGCACATGTGCACACACATACACACAGTGGATAGATAAATAAATATAAAAAATTAAACATTGCATTGTAAATGCCTTCCATTTCCTTGGTTAAATTTATTCCAGCTGGGCAGTGCTGGCACACGCCTTTAATCCCAGCACTTGGGAGGCAGAGGTAGGCGGATTTCTCAGTTCAAGGCCAGCCTGGTCTACAGAGTGAGTTCCAGGACAACCAGGGCTACACAGAGAAACCCTGTCTTGAAAAAACAAACAAACAAACAAACAAACAAACAAAAAGTTTATTCCAATCTATTTTATTTCATTACTTCTTGAGACTATCAGGAATGGTATTGTTTCTTGAGCCTCTTTCTCAAATGTTCAGCATTGGTATATAGGAAGGGTATTGATTTTATTTTTTGAGACAGAACCTCATGATGTAGGCCTGTCTGTCATGGAACACATTGTATAGGAGAGACAGGCTTCATACTCAGAGATCCATTTGTGCTGGTATTAAAGGCTTGTGCATCATGCCTGGTAGAAACTAATTTTTGCATGTTAATTTTGTACCTTGCCAATTTGCTGAAAGTATTTATCAGCTCTAGGAGTTTCCTGGTAGAATCTTTAGTATCTCTTAAATACAATTTCTATTTAACTGTATTAAATTACTGGTCTAAGACTTCACGTATTACATAGAGTAGTAGTGGGTATAGTTCACATAATTCTCTTGTTTGTGATTTTAGTGCAATGTTTTGAGTTTATCCCTGTTTAGCGAGGTGTTTGTTTATAATGAATATCCTTTATTTGGTTGAGGTATGGTTTTCTCCTACTCTAGTCTCTCTAGAAAATTAATTTTTTTAATATCATAAATGGATATTGCGTTTTTTCAAAGGCCCTTTCTTCTTCTATTGAGATGATCATATATCTTTTATCCTTGAGGTCATTTAGGTGATGAATTACATGTATTGATTTTTGTATTTTAAACCACCCTTGTATCTCTTGAATGAAGCCTACTTGATTATAGTGGATAATCTTTTTGATGTATTCTTGAATTTGTTTTGCCAAAGAACAGAGACTGGGCTGTTTTGTTTGCTTAATGATGAATGTGGCTCAGCCTCCTCAGAGATGGGGCTGCTCTATGGCATCTAACTGTATATCTTTGCCTATCCCTTCTCAATGTACCTTCATCCTAAACCCCTGCATATCCTCCTGCTTTTTACATCGACATTTCTCCCTTCTATTTTCGTTACTTTCCTGTGCTTTCTGTTTTCCATCTCAATATTAATAAATAATCTTTTATTTTTGGTTGTGAGCCTAGCCTTTAATGGCTGATCCATTTCTCCAGCCTCTAATTAATAAGATTACTCTGGTCTTATTTTTTTATTTCAACTCATATCCATAGTAACTAATACGTTAATACACAGTACTACTTGTGTCTTTTTACAAACTGAGATGGTTCGTGTGTAGGGAATGCATAGTTTTTAGTTAATAATCACTGTCTTTTCATAGCGTGCCTACCCCTGTTGTTCTAGATAATGTTCCACCATCAGCAATACACTGGGACCAAGCTTGGTGTTCACATCACAAGTCTACTGGAGGACAATTCTACCTGAAACCTCACAATAGGCCATTATTTATTGAAGTTTGTAAATACTTCTATTGAAAAATGAAATTTGACTTAAATTTATTATTAAAAAGCTCAAGACATAGCCGGCATGGGTGAACAGAGCTGTTCTGAGAACATACGAGTCATCAAATGAAAATCTCACTACCAGATATGAGTTGCCCCTCTTACATTATTGCTCAATGAGGTCCTAGAGGACACAAAACAATATAGGCTACTGCTGTTACTCTTGGTTGCCAATCATAACTGATTGTACAGTCCTATTAATAAAAAGACCATCTACTTTGGTTGTAGGACTTGAATTGACTAGGAAACTTTCCCCCATCCTGGCTAGCTTTTATGGTGCTGGAAGGCTATACAGAATGTTGGGAACATTTTTATTGAATAATGGACCCTGAATGCTACACTATTAACCTTTTAGGGAAGATGTGTTCACTGGTGCAACAGTGGCATGGCAGTTGTGGTGGTAACCAACTGTTCTCTTGATTGGATTTGGAACATGCTCCACAGAATTCATGCTTGTTACTGTAACTCATGGCTAGGGGAGCCATAGGCAAATATGAATATATTTGTATTCAAAGGTAAATAGAGTTGTAGTAATTCTCAACAAAAGGTACATATATTAGTTTCTTTTCTCATGGCTGTTAAAAAATACCTGAAAAGGAACTAAAGAAAAGGCTATATTTGGGTTTACAGTTTAATAATATAGTTCCTTATGATGGGAAGTGGTGGCAGGAGTTGAGGGGGCTGATTACATTGTATTTGTCATCAGGAAACACAAAACAGCACATGCTGGCACTTAGCTTTCTTCTTTTTATCTGGTCCAAGATATCAGGCCAACTGCCTGTCTTTCTGTTACCTCTTGGGCTTAAAATATATTTCAAAAATATCTTGTAATGTACTTTAACTATGCTACATTTTGGTTCCTCCTGATATTCTTTTCTGTGTTAAAGTTAAAGACTCAGCATTATCCATTATTCCATTATGAATGGAAGAGTCTAAAAGGATCTACCTAAACTGGAAACAGCAGAAGGTTGGGTTTCTATGCCTGTCATTCATTATCTGATCTCACCTAGAAGGTGAGCTAGGCAGGCACAGTAAGTCATTTTGGATTGATGGAGGTTTTTTTTAATGACTGTCTGTCCATTCTTGGATGATATGACCTGTACTGTTTTGTTCTGTAGTGTATACTGTATTGCTGACAATAAGCAAACATTAGGTGACATACACCCATACAGCATTCTTGCATGCCATTTGTTGATGTCATTTTGGTTAGACAATCACATAGACAATTTCACAATCTCTCAAGTTGACATGGAAGAAAAAAAAAACCCTCACATTTTGTTCAGTTTTTCTGCATGGCTTATTTCATTTAGCAAAATTTCTTTAGGTTCACTCATCTTATAGCAAATAACAAAACTTTCCCCTTCAAAAGAGAAATACTATTTTATTGTGTACCTGCATCACCTTTCTTTTCCTTTTTTGTTTTTTTCTGTCAGTGTTTGTACCCTTACCTAGTTCGATCCTATGTATAGTCTGCTGCGGACAGCACTGGAAGGAACCTGTCAGTATGTATAACTCTTTTATATACTGATTTCATGCTGGTTCAGCAGAGGGCTTAAGGCAACACATAGTAGTGCTGGTGTTAATTTTTCAGGATCTTCCAGATTGCTTTCTATAATGGTTTACCAACTTATATTCCCACCAGCGTGCAAGGGTTTTCTTCCCACCACACAGCAATTCCTCACAACAAAAATGATCCAGTTCCAAATATCAGCAGGAGTGTGAAAGCTTGCTCGAGAGTGAATACTATCTGAAAAGCAAAACTTTGTGCATGCTCTTGGAGATTTTTAGAGCTGAAGGCAGACCTTGGCTTTCTTTCTTTGGTTGGCGCTCAGTCATCTTCTGTTGTAAAAGGAGTAGTGGTTTTGGGTCTATGTATATAAAACGATATGAGATATGTTTCATGGATGCTTTAAGAATTTCTTAAGGATAATTCTCCTTATGAAATGTTTGCCTTATGCGTTCAATCAGAATCTCACTTAACATTTATAGTAGCAATAGCACACACAGCTAGAAAAAATCTAATATCTCATTTAATTGATAAGAAAACTGGGCTTGAAAGGGGAAAAATGACTTGATTAAGATTTTTTTATGGCTAGTAAATATTTAAGCCAATTTTACCTACATGGGCCTTGAATTTTATGGTCCTTCTTAGCTTTGCACAGTATATTAAAAATTAGCTAGACTATGTTGGTGCATGCCTTGTTTAGCACCCCAAAATCATAGGCAGGTGGATCTTTATGGGTTTGAGGCCAGCCTGGTTTACAGAGTGAGTTTTCCAGAACAACCAAAGCTACACAGAGACACCCTGTCTTGAAAAACCAAACCAAACCAAATGAAACAAACTAACAAACAAATCCCAAAACTTAATTGACATTGGACAGAAACTCTTCCAGGTATTAGATACTCTCATAGATGTGGTAATCACCCTGCTAGTGTGAGAAAGATGAAGTTCAGGGTACAGTTACTGGGTGAGCTTGTGTAGGAACATGACAATAAAAGACAAATTAATCTAATGAAAATCTTTAAAGTGTCTGAGTCTGGGAAGAGGTGAAGGGGAGGAATGGCTACTGAATTTGAGTCTAGTATAGTCATTCTGTTTTGTGATTTTACTATTAATGTTCTTGTTATTTTTTCTGTGTTTGCCATATACTCTTAAAAAAAAAAAAACCTCTGTGTCACTCTCAGTTAAAGATAAATGATATCCAATGGTGTGTGGTCATATTGGGTTAGTGTACGGGCAGCTAAGAGACTACTTTTTCCTCCAGAGCTGGTAATTTATATTATCATTGGTTTGCAATTGCCTGGCTGTAGAACTGGACAGAGACGTTCCAGCTATTCCCGTGTGAACAGTATGGAGAGCTAACTCTGCTACTGACCATGCTGTCATTCTTCTCCCCACAGATACAACTCCTAGAATACATCTGAATGAAACAATGACAGATGTGCTTACATACAGGACTTGGATAGTCCTGAAACATATTACCTTATGAGTTTGTTCCACATAAAAATCTCTACCCAACAGCCAAAAGCTTGCACATACAAGAACACCTAATAAATATTTACTGGCTGGTCATCTACATCCAAACTTTGTACTTTGCTGAGGAAGTCCATCTTTCCTCCTTCCCTCTCTCCTGCCCTCCTTCTTGCCCTCCCTTTCTCCCTTCCTTCCTTAATCATTTCCTTCCTTCCTTTTCATTCGATTTCCATTTATCTTTTAAGGACAAGCTTATATATTCACATTCATTCAGAGATTTATCTATTTATTTTGTTTTCTGAGACAGGGTCTCACTTTGTAGACTTGACTGGCCTGGAAATCAATATATAGACAAAGCTGCATTCAAACTTACAAATATCTGCCTGCCTCTGTCTTCCAAGTGCTAGGATTTAAGTTTTGTGCCATCATACCTGGGCATTCAGTAATTAATTGATTTCCATCAAATATTCGTGGAGCACCTATTCTCTGCAAGGTATCTGGGACACAATACTGAATAAAGTATTCAGTTGCTGCTCTTCATGGAGCTTATTTTCTGGTCAGAAAACATATTATAAATAATTAATAACAAAACTAATTGTGTTTGTGATAAATGTTTCAGAAGGACAAGTATATAAGAAGAGATCATAGGTCAGTGTACTGTGACCTTGTAGACAGTGTGAGGGAGAAGAAAGGTTAACAAAAGTGATTCTGAGGACAACATGTGATAGAGGATAGAGATGAGGAAGGCGGGCAGAGAATGTCATTGTAGATACAAGGGACTTCTTGTACGGAGGCATCCACATTAAAAGGATCATGGGAACTTTGAGCAGGGGTGGGGTTGGTGTTGGTGGTAGAAGAGTTCATGGTGGCCACTGGGCAGGACAACACAGACAAAAGGTCCAGGACATCCAAGTCCTTTCAATACAGAGGCAGCCAGAACATCTAGCCCTGTGATGGCAAGACTTTCTGATTTTATTCTAATAACAAATATAAATAGCTGAAGAGGTTTGGACATGAGAAAGGAGCAGCTTGATGTTCGTGTTTTATACCTCACCATGTGCTATTTCCATAGTCACTGTGCCTGCTGCAGCTATAGCTTTAGTCAGGGGCCTTGAGTTAGAGAGCAGGGCACCTGACCAGAAGGATGGAAAAACGAGACTCACAGGGCACATGGGTGATGGGGGGGGGGGAGGTGTTAAGTTGTATCTGATTCATGTCTTTCTTGCTTTGTGATTTCCCCTGGAATGCTACTTCCAGGGTACAGATGTCTGGGAAGGCAGGTGACTGTGTTCTTTTGGGGATGGGGTTTTGTTAGTCAAGTGGAAAAACTGAAGACAGCCACAGACTGTGGGCATTAACCAGTGAATAGTGATAGATTGTGGACTTCTGTCAAGAAAAAATGGAAACAGAGGGAATGGACCGAAAGTAGAAATGACTTTATCATTTTCTCTAGAGAAGGAGTGTTATTGAGGAAATGATCCGAAAGGGGTTGGATGCTTCAGTTTTGTTGGGGGTATGCAAAGTTAAGAGTATGACTTAGGGAGATGTTGACTCAGCTTGAGAAGAGATGACTGGAGATGAGGTAAAGACCCTGAATCACTACATAAGGTCATGTAGGGTGTGTAATGCAAGATTGAAGGGGACTCTGTTCATACTGGGGACAAGATTCTTTATGTTATTAGAGGTGAGAAATGTGGACTGTCCCAGGTAATGAAAGCATAGAAAATTGGATGGAAATCCTGTGTAGGCGTTAAATCACCAGGACATCCAGAAAGAACTGGGTGAAGAGTTTTTTAAGCCAGGATACATGTACATGAAAGAAATCTGGAAGGCGAGATTAATTAGTGGGAAAGGATTTGGGCTACAGAAAGAACAGCCACCCTTTGCAGGAACATTGGAGATGATGTTACCCCCTGACTGTGACACGATGCTACAAGAAGTAGTTTCACCACCTGCAATGGACTTTCTTAGTAACTGTGTTGATAGCTGGTTATCAATATAAGAGAGCCATGGGCCTTTGATCATCTTACTATGGAGGGCACAGTGGAAAGGTTTGCAAGGGACGGAAGAATTGGGGTTTGGTTCCATGGTCAGGAACCAAGAGGGAATGACAATGGAAGTGATGGATCATGGAAGAGTAGACTAAGTTGAAGATGAAGGAAAGATCCAGATCCAGGACCTCTGACCTCATAGCCTATGCTCATCTGTAGTCAGGATCTTAGCCTTAGTAGTATGTGTTTAAGAACCAGGAGAACCTTTGCTGGGAGGGGCCAGTTCATCCTCTGCAGGATGTATAAGGACAGCTCAACCTTTCATTTAAGGGATATCAGTGGCACATATGTAGACTGAGGAAATCAAACTTGCCTCCAGATATTACTAAGTATCTGTTGGGGGAGGTATTAAAATCGTTCCAGTTTTAAGCTATGAGCCATGGAGAGACTCTAACTGAAGGGTGTGGGACCTAAATGCTCATGTCCTTGTAGCTGAGCAATAGCAATGGATATGTCTTTATACTTTTGTGTCCTTTGCTTTAGAAAACTATAGTTTATGTGTGTGGGCTTTTTAAGCCAACAGGAGACTGTAGATTGCCTACCATCAGAAGAAGTTGTCATCATTGGTTTTCAGAGATTCTTCATTTAGAATTCCTTTCCATAAAACAGCCTCAGAATTACAGCTCTTACAGGAATTGTAGGAGGAGGTGTTAAAGTGCAAAGTAGTTCTGATAGCCTGGGTAAAATGAGAGCGAGTAGGTTTCTGTTGTAACCGTCCCCAGAGCTATTTGGCATGAGCACAAAGCTTTGAGAGTAGCAAAGCTGTCCTCTGTGGAGAGCTGGTCTTCAGTGCCTGGGTAAGCAGAGCCCAAGAGGCACTTGGCACAGCTCCTGCTGACTTCATTCCCATGCCAGTTGGATGGGATTTGTTGAACTGTGTTTGGTGCCAAGGACAGGGTGGGAAAGCAGAAGTAAATTCAAACAAAAGAAGGGGTGAAGCGCCTGAAGACAGGCTTTTCCAGTCTTCCTTATGTGCTTTCAGCTGCACTGGAGATGCAAACATTTCGACTACAGCCATAGCCCTTTTGGAGAAACAGCGGGGCATACTGAACATGGTGATAGTATCACCTCTATTCACTGGACAAAAGACTTTATTATATAACAAAATAAAACATGTTTCCCTTCCAGTTACTGCTTTGTGACAGTTTTTAAAACTGAGCACACAAAGGAGCTATCCAGAAACTTGGCAAAAGTTATTTTAGACTTGTTCCTTCCAAAATATCTGATTGAAAGGGTTCTCAGCTGGTTTTCCTGGCTTGCTGAGCAGTTTTCAGTCTCTTTCTCTGGTCAGTTGTGAGTAGGAGGGATTAACAGAAGTAGTTGGATCTTATTTCTAGCATTTATTGGCATACTTCGTCCAAGCTGATTAACTGTTAATGTAGAGGGTAAGTTCAGGCTCTTGTAGGACTACAGAGTTCACATCTGGCCCCCTGGGATACTGGAGTCTGTCCCCCTCCCACACACACTCAGAAGATCATCACCTCTCTCCCTTCCAGTGCCACACTTCAGGGACTCTTTTCAGCCTTTTAATGAATTATGATGTTAATCTTTTATCCTCAGAGTTTCTTTGAGTTCTCAAATATCCTTAGGAGTAAAACACCCCATGTGACCTGAAGATGAAATTTATTCTCCCCAATAAAAATACTAATCGAGATATTCTTCCATTAAAAACCTCCAGGGTCAGGAGATGCAGCCAATTTCTCACGAGTACAAAACTGAACAGTGTATCACACATGCCACTGCCTGGATGGTTCCACTCATGTGACCATGCCAGAGTGGTGAAGACAGAGATGGGGACCTGAGCAAGGGCTGAACCAAGGGTGTGACTGGGGGTGGCAAAGGAATTCCTTTGTGAGGACACAGAGGTGCCATATCTGGATGAATGGTGTGGTCACACACCCCACATCGGATAAGCTGTCACAGCACGTTATGAAAACTATGCATGCCAGAAAGCACAACCAACAACTGTCCTTACAAAAAGAGGTGAAATCCAAGGAAAGCCAGTTCTTTGGTCAACTGTGTGGAGTTAGTGTAGATTCCTTGGTTTTGATAAATTATATAAAATGACACCGTGAGGAGAAGCTGGGTGATAGTACATTAAAAATTCTTTGTACTATTTTTGAGACTGATTGTGCATATTAAGAATTATTCTAAACTAAAAATTAAAAATAAGCTATAAACAAACCTCAGGTCAAATAGCCTTATAAATGATAGTTAACTAAGAAACAAATGAGATGAATTACTGAGTAACAAAAAATAAAAAAAAATAAATAAAAGAAGAAGATGGTCAGCTTTGTGTTAATGATTTAGGGAACAGATGAAAATAGATTTTTAAAATTTCTTTTTTCAATACAAGGTCTTGCTACTTAGCCAGGCTGTCCTTGAATTTACAGTTCAAGTTCTGCCTTTGTCTCCCAAGTGCTGAGATTACAAGAGTATGCTACCATGCCTGATTAGGTAACATTTCTGAGAACTTAATATCAAACATTGTACTAAGCACTTTGATATTCACAGGAGCCTTTTTAAAAAAAAATTAAACTTGCTTCTTGAAAAGATAATTTTGTGTGTTTGGTAAAATTGTAAAGAAAAGAGAATTACTAATGACAAAACAAAACAAAAACACCCCCAAACCCAACCCCAGGTAATAGTTAATGCTGAGGACAGGGGTAGCAATGTTGTTGAGGGGCTAGAGTGGCGAGACTTGTGTGTGTACACAAGTATGTACATGTTTGTCCAGGTGGATGTTTCCTTTAGTTTTTAAAATAAAGTTGCATTAACTTTAAAAATATATTTCTTTCTTTATTTTGTGTGTGTGTGTTCACATCCCTGTACACATCCTATGAAGCATATATGAGCATTGGAAGACAATTTGCAGGAGATGCTTCTTTCCAACAGGAAGACCCTAAGGATCCAACTCAGACTATCATGTCTCAGTTAGATTTCTATTACTGTGATAAGACACCATGCCCAAGGCAACTTGCAAGAGAGAGAGACAGTTTGTTTGTGGCTTATGGTTCCAGAGGGTTAGAGTCCATCATGGTAGGGAGCAGGGCATCAGGCAGACATGGCTCTGGAGCACTAGCAGAGAGCTCACATCTTGAGATATGAACATTATGCAGAGAGAGAGAGAGAGAGAGAGAGAGAGAGAGAGAGAGAGAGAGAGAGAGTCAGAACACTGAAAGTCATTTGAAACCTCAAGGCCTATCCCTGTAACATACTTCCTTCAACAAAGCCACACCTCCTAATCCTTCTGAAACAGTTTCAGCAACAGAGGACCAAGCATTTAAACATATGAGCCTGTGGGTCGATTCTCATTCAAACTACCCTAACAGGCTTGGTACTAGTAAGTGTATTGCTAACTGAGCCATCTTGTCAGCTCATTAACCATTGGTTTTAAATAGCATATACATGCATGCATTTGAACATACATTCATGTATGTGTCATATAATTTATAAAATGACAGATTATTTGGAAAATTATATATTACATATAATTATTATATATTATATATAATTATATCAATCACTTCATGTAATACATTATAATATATGACATATAAACATTATATGTGTATATATGCACATACACACACACAGATTCGAGGACAATTTATGATGTGACTGCAGTTGTTTTATTGACAAGGGTAGGCCAAACAGAGATAGTTTGCTCCCAACAGGGATAAACTGGCTAGCTTTTTCATCTCACTGTGACTGCTTGCCCTGAAGATTGTTGCAGGGGTCCTTGACAGAAACTACAAGAATTGTATCCACAAATGTATAGTGCTGTGTGGGAGATGAAAATGATTTTCCTTACGCACATCAGCCACTGAATAACAGGCAATCAATTAGCATCAGCCCCTGGCCCCCAGGGAGGCATGGGTAGACCCCCATTACCTATGCTGATGAATGGAGCTAAGAGCCCTTGTTTTCTTGTTGTAGGTCTTTAACGTGTGGAGACAAGGAGACAGCAGGGTGCATAAAACCTAAGGTTAAGAAGAAAGAGACTCTGAGAGTCTATGAGGCAGCAAAGGACTTAGAGATTCTGTACTGAATCAGAGCTCCTGAATGGACCAGATCCCAAGGATTCAGACTGGGGCCCTTCACTATTCATGCTACTGCCTATAAATTTCAGAACACTTAGGGAAATGGATACATAATGGTCAGACACAGACAAACACATAGGCAATGTAAGAGAAACCAGAATGTTAGTCTTCTGTTGTGATAATACCCGAGAGAGAGTCAACTTAGAAGGAGGAATAACTTATTTCTGTTCATGACTTCAGAGGCATGACTGCAGTTGGAACACCTTGGTGGGAATGTACAGATGAGAGAGTTTGTTCACACATCGTGCGTGATTGAGGAGAGAGTCTCCTCACCTGATCATGACTATACAATATAGAGACAGACAATCTCCTGTGTCTCCTTTAAAGACTCAACCCCCCAGTGAATACATTCTTTCTCTAGAGCACATGGTCCGTAGCTTAGCAAGCACACCTTTAGAGGACATTTAAAATGCAGGCCACTACAACCGGAGTGAGAAAAGAGGTGGAGTAAAGCTTTTGCTCAGCATGTTCTTTAAACTCTCCACAGTGCCATGTATCTTTAGCTGCTTTGTAGGAATGAGCATAAACCAAGGAATGAATGGCTCCTTCTCAAAATAAAAATATTACCAATATGTGAACACTGGCTTCCCATAAACATTTAAGCAGTGTGCATATGTGCAATATGTGTGTGTATGTGTATATAGATGTATCTATGCATATGTCTGCACTTAAGTGTGAATGTGTATATGCATGTGTGTGTGCATATATGTATATATGCATGTACATATGCATATGTGTGCATGTATGTGTACATGTGTATATGCATATGTGTGCATTTGCATGCGTCTATGCATGATGAAACCTCAGAGTGATAGGACAACACTACTTGTTTTTTACTGTTCAGACCCTTTCTGTGCATGCATATACACATGTAAGGCCTACATAGATGTAGTTTTAAAATGGAGTCTTGCTATGTATTATTACTCTGTGACTTAGATTTTTAGCTTACTAGTGTGTCTTACAAATCTTTCTGTTTGGGTCACGTGTTCTTTCTCAATAGTGTTGGTGATGGCATCACAAAACTCACTGCTCTTGCAAATTACAGACAAGGATCAGGAAAAGCCCAGTGCATATGGCTTGGGCTACGTGTGTGACCCTCGGATCTGTACCTTTGAATAAACACTGTCAAAGTGGCTACTAAAGAAATCTTTATGGGACCATCCCCTTCAATACAACAAATGTTTGCTAAATATCAGGCATGTCATTGAGTTTTATTGTTTACCAGTTATTGTTTTGTGTTATTTTCTGTAACCAATTTTTATCTACTCATGTTAAAACCACATTATGCCTGGAAGTGTTATCTGTCTCTCCTTATAGATGAAGAGTGATGTCTATTGAAGGCCAGGGCCTTGCCTGCACACCCAGTCCTCAAGCACTCTCCAAGCTCACTCTCTACCCCTTTACTACAAATATTGTTTTATAACTTAGCTTGGAGAAGAAGTACGTGGATTCCTTTTCTCACTAACAACTATGCGTCTATATTAGAAGAGATGATTACCCCAAATTTTTATATATTTATAACAAATGTGTGCCTGCACCTTATTACATATAAAATGAGTATAGATCATATCAAATTATGTATATTTCATAACATATTTAAAATGTATGTATATTCACACTTTATATCACATATATCATATAATATATTAGGCACATATCATATCATATGTAAGTATTTATATGTTTTTTCAGAACAAAAATAATAAATAATATTGTATCGATGTTTAGTCACCACGTTTTATTGAGTACTTAAAATGAGTTAAGCCTTGTTTTGGGCACTAGAGCTAAATAAGATGGTCTCTGACATTTTAATCAATGTAGTAGTGTGGGAACTTGTAATTAAAATAATTACTGATTACAAAAAGAGTTACAGGGTCCTGAGTGTGTATACTCAGCACAGCAGCTGGTCTAGCCTGAGAGATATGTGAAGGTATTTTCTGAGAGGGTGACATATGCAGACAGGTTCTACTATTGTCAGTTGGACAGTTTGTAGGCTCTGTGCCTTTCTGGAAAGTCTATGAAATAGTATTAAGTAGAATTGGATCTAAGAACCCCTTAGAGCTATACAGACCTAACATCACTCTTGTGAGAATCCCTAGGATCGGGCTCTCCTTACTACGCACAAATCATCAGAACGAATTAAACATGTAATCGAAAGGCTTATTGTGTGCTACTTGAATGCTTTGCTGAACCAGAAATAAAGTGAAAATGAAATCATTTCCTCTTTCAAATAAATATTGTATGCTCCAGGCTTCACTAGGCTCATTAGCACTGCAGGATAGCTCAGAGGTGATTTACGTTACTTATAACATGTGCAGATACTGTAAGACTCCTTTAATTTAGGCACAAAAGCGCCACAGGATTTTCTACCCTTAGCTCTCCACTTAGTAATTCCTGTTTCTTCCTTTCTAAAACCTACAGATAATTTTTTGAGACCTCAGAGCAGGCAGTCATTTTAAAAAACTGTTTATTTGCTCAGTATTGTGAGTCAGTCAAACCGAGCACTACCATGGGAATGGACTGAGAATTCCAGCTGGGCTTGGATGTGCTTGAAGGTTAGACCAGTCAGGGCTTGTGGGTTCTATAAATTTGAAAAGTCTTATCAGTAGGATAAGAGGAAAATGATCATTGTCTTTCATTGGACATTTGCAATATATCATAAGCTTCATCTGGAAATTGGGAATCAATGATATTAAATAATGTTCTCAATGTTAACTCGGACAAAGAAGAGCCAGATTTGATGTAGATACTGGAATATCAGCATTTCCACACAGGACCACAAATTTTTACTTTATTATTTTTTAGAATGGGCTTCAAATTCTTTGAATCTTTTCAGGTTGAAAAGTGTGGTACAACTCCATATCCTAGCCCCTTAAGAGCAGGAGGGCTTGGGGCTGCACCATGTGACTTTTGAAAGAAAAGTACATGTTTTCCTTTGTTTACCAGAACATTTGTTCCTTGTCTCCTGAACCACCATGACAGAAACCTGAGTGTACAGACGCCACCATGCTATGCAGAAACCTAAGATATATGCAGTAGCAGCATGTGCAGGAGCTGAAGGTGACAGCTCTAGCTAAACATGAACTTTTGAGACATCCCAATTCATTTGCCAGACACTTTTCATAGTTGAAGAAGCTGCCAATGATTCCGGCCTCAAACACTTCATCTCCCTGAGATACGTGTCTCTTCCCACCTGAAGCTCCAGACCATACCTTGGAGGACACAAGAAGTCCATTCCTGTGTGCATTTCTAACTCCAGAATACTAAGCATAATAAATTCTTATTGCTTTGTGCTACTAAATTAGGAGTGACTTCTTATGCAGCAGGGTTTTGTAACATTGGAAACAGCTTTATTGTTGTCTGATATACTTTCTGTCTCACTGTCAGAATCCCACTGGTTTCCTCTGTCTCTCCCTCTGTTTCTTCCCACCCATGCTGGGGATTGAAGATAGGACCTTACGTATGTAGGCAAGTATTCTGCTGTTGAACTACTAATATTTTCTTAGCCAGAATCTCAGGCATTTCTAGTAGAGAGGCTCCACACACTAAATTAGGAATTTGGGAGAATTTTATTGTGAGTTCTATCAATTTAAATTTTATGCAAAACTCAAATCTTCAGCTCCTCTGTACACTAAACATCCTCCTAGTAAGACAAGTCCTGTATCTGAGCAGTGATTGCTCCCTTGTGGGTCTCCGTTGTCCAGTGTGAGTATCCACAGTGAGTATGCTTACCCTGCTGATGCTCCCCATCACTTGCTTACCCTAGGCATATTGTAGCCCTGAGAGGTAGATGATCCTACAACCTGTTCTGAGCATTGAAATCTGAGCTCAGCAGTTCTTGTGTGTTCTGATTTTCGCTTTGATAATTCAAGTTCAGGTTGCATTATGTAACTTATTTTACATTTTCAGTAATTATACCATGACCAGAACACCTTTTGATAGAGAAAAATAGTACAGTTTAAGGTGAGCATAAAAATCCCAAAACTTAACACATGTGGACAAAGACACAAAAGACAGATGCAGAATAATTCTACGTTGTAACTGAGAACTTTTACCAACTCAGTTTTTATCTCCCTTTAGCTGTAGTTCTCAATAATAGCTGTAGAGTGTGGTGGGGCATAGCACTCTGAATGCCTACGTCTCACTCTAGTCCCTTCAGAAACAGGTTGCTCCTCAATACTTTTATTCCTTGAATACCCAGATGAAATATTTTCCAGGGTCCCTCAACTATGTTGTAGTGAAACAGGCAGATGAAACTTTTAGAAGTTTTTGTTTTTGTTTTTTTGAGTCATGAGAAACCTACTTCTAGTGAATTCTAGATTGGAAGTAATAAGAACATTTCATGTGACTTGTGTTTTGTCTCTTTAGAATCAAACAAAATAGTGAAAGCATCCAGGATGCAACATGAATCTTTGTCCTGCAAGGGAAGGCTAGATAGAAAAGACTGATGTGGCATATCATATCATATGATCATATTACATGCCATATGAAATGACTTGTTGATATGGTAGTAAGTAAAAAATTCTGCCTCTGTATTGGGTGAGATGAAATGCTAATACCTTCTAACACCTGAAGAAGCATGATGATCCTTGCCATAGCATCTAATTCACCAGACTGATGCTTGATTAAAAATTGACTCCTACAGACTATAGTAATCTACTACTACACTGACCACATGGCAATCTCAGTGTTACTGTTATGTGAAGAACAATCCAATATTGGATACATGATATAAATTTCTTCATCCTTAAAATGCACTCACTGCTTTTCATCTTTTTAAGAGATGAAGATAAAAACAATTTAGCATTCAGTAATAGCAGATAACCACATGCGTTTTCCAACTTGTCCCAGATTTGTATTGATTCTTTTACTCTATGTCACAATGGAGTCAAAAGAGATCTGGGGTGTTTGATGAGGAACACATGGATTAATTTAGGTGAGTTACTTCTCCTCTGCTTAGTCAGAGGCCATACAGTTTCTCTAACAGAATCATCTGAAGAAGGAAGAATGGCCTTGAGAAGAGCTATACCTTCATTTCCTAGGACTGTCCTAGCATCATCTAGGCATTAGCTTGTGCTAATCGTGGCAAGGATGATCCACATTTCCTTGACATTTCTACCTTAAGATTCTCTGATATTGAAGTCAAAGAATGAAAAGGAATGAACTCAGGGGATGATGTTTGCGTATTGACTTTTGGATAACTCCTTCAGATAGATATTTTGAGTCAAGAGCCAAGAAATAACGAAGTTCCAATTGTCTATAATCATGGGTTGGTTAGGATTTCAAAATAAAAGCATAAATGTGCGATGTCTACATTCAATTATTCTGTTGTTGTTTGTTATAAAACAAGATCATGCATCTTTGGCTGGCTATGGGAATCAAATGAACATATGGATTCACCTACCTTTATCTCTGCCTCTGGAGTGCTGGGATTAAAGGTGTGTGCCACCCATGTCCAGCCTCTAAACACATTTCATCTTCTTTAGGTTACGTCTCAATGATAACTGGACACAGTTTATTATC
The DNA here is from genome assembly GCA_019843965.1 of Rhynchomys soricoides. Classification (NCBI taxonomy): domain Eukaryota; kingdom Metazoa; phylum Chordata; class Mammalia; order Rodentia; family Muridae; genus Rhynchomys; species Rhynchomys soricoides. The sequence continues at coordinate 12,065,348 of JADRCH010000073.1, read as the reverse complement.
CTTTTGACTGTATGTCTTATTCCAGACACCACCGTGGACAACCAGTTAGTCATAGGTTTTATGAACTTTATAGGTTCCTAGGAGATATGCCTTGCTCATTGTTGCAGCATGGGTGTCCTAGTTAGCTTTCTATCACTGTGATAAAGACATGCTGAAGGCAACATGGGGAGGAAAAGCTTTATATTCCCTATACATCCCAGATAATAGTTCAATGTGAAGGGAAGTCAGGGTGAGAATTCAAGGCAGCAACTAAAGCAGAGGCCATGGAAGAATGGTGCTTACTGGCTTGCTTTCTCAGCTTGTTATTTTAGACTACCCAGGACCACCTGCTCAGGAGTGGCACTATGCATTAGTAGGTTGGGCTCTCCCACATCAGTTGTCAATAAAGAAAACTCTTAACAAACTTGTCTACCGGCCAATCTTATGGAAGCAAATTCTCAGTTGAGGTTTCCTCTTCCCAGATGACTCTAGCTTGGCAAAATAAATAAATAAATAAACAAAATAAAATAAATAAATGAATAAATAAATAAATAAATAATCTAGCTAGAACAATGGCATTCTCTTATAAAATTATTTATCCTTCATGCACATACAACTCAAAATTTCAAAAAGCTTCCCATACATGGAACAGTGCTTGATTAATGAGCAATGAGAGCTAACAGATTGATATTTTCTTTCTTCTTTTCTGGTGGGCACTATTAGTGTCTTATATGGCCCAACAGGATAGAGTGCCTTACAGTTTTATAGAGGGAAGGCAAATTTGGTACCTAGGTTATGACTCCATAGGTAAACAAGTTACACCTGTTACACAAGTATGAAGACTTTTTGGATATATATCATCTACATAAAAGTGTTGGAGGCCACGCAGACATGAGGGAAATCCTAGGGACTCCCTGTCCAGCCAGTTTAGTTGAAATGGTGAGCTCCAGGCTTAGAGAGTGATCCTCTATCAAAAAGTGTGATGGAAAGGAAAAACAAAAGACACATAATATTGACATCTGGCTTCCATACTTGTGCATACCCAAGTGAGTGTGCTTGAGTGGATGAATGTGTGTGCACACACACCCACACACAAAATAAGGAGGTCAACTCCATGCTGTATTCATCCTTATGTTAGTCTGCTTTTCTCTCTTCTCTTTCCCCTCTCCCCCCCCCCCTTTCCTATGTACACATGTGGTCAGAGGGCACACTGTACAAATCTGTTCTCTTTTCTAGCATATGGGATCAAATTCCCATAATACAGATCACTGGTACTGTATTAAGTGCCTTTCCTGGCTCAACCATCTCTCTGAGTATTGTCTATTTTCCTTCTCCATTTCTTTTCTCTTGCTCCAACCTCTGATTTCCATGATCAAATCACCAAACAAAAAATAATTGTACATAAATGTTTGCCTTTGTCTTTGCTTTGGAGTGTTGTCTACACTATGGAAATATGTCTTCAATGTCCTACAAAGACTTGGTTCACAGCCCATGACTCTATTGGAAGGTGATGTAAACTCTAAGAAGTATAGCCTAGTCCAAAGTTGTCCAGCAATTGTATGAAAGCCTGGTGTATTGGTTAGTTTTTGTCAACTTGACACAAATACAGACATATTTAAAAAGAAATCTCAATTAAGGAGTTGTGGCTGTCAGATTGTCCTGTGACACATCTGTGGAGTTGTTTTCTTTATTAATGATTGCTATAGAAGGACCCGGCCCACTGTGGGTGGTACTACTTCTGAGTAACTACTGTCTGAGTTGTATAAAGACATAGGCTGAGTAAACCATGTTCTGAATGAACACCGAGTAAGCAATGTTCCTCCATGATTCTGACTCAGTTCCTGCCTTGGCTTCCCTCAGAGATGGCCTATAAATTGTCCTCAGCCCTTTTTTAGACTTTTCCTGGCAACAAGGTGAACAAGTTTGACCATCTTGCACAGTTACCACAAACCCCAAAGGAATCATACCATGAAATCCAGGACTGAAACCTCCAACATTAGGAGCCTAAAGATTAAGCTCATATGCCGTATTCTTTTTGTGTAATGGAAAGCTCACAGGTGAGGAAGTCTCAGTGATGGTTTGTAACATGATTTCATAGGTGCTCTCAGTCAGGTGCTACATAGACTACATTGCTGCTTTCCCTTCCTTTCCCTTTTCCCCTCTCCTTCCCTCTCTTCTCCTCTCTTTATCTTCTACTTCCCTCTCTTCTCTCCCCTCTCTTTCAGTCTTATTTTATAAATTACATAAAATAGGACAAGGTAAGTCAAGTTCCATTTCAACTAAGAAATACACCAAAGAATAACAGCACTAAACATTATTTAATTGCCAAGCACTAGTCTAAATAATTTATATATACTCATTAATTTACTTCGTACAATAATTGCATGGAGGAGCTGGTATTATTATTTCCATTTACATAGAAGCTAAGGCAGAGCTAATTTTAGTTACTTTCTACATACTGTCTGGACAGTACATATTGAAACTATGAGATTACCCAGACTTCAATGCCTGCTGTCAGAGAAGAGTGAGTAAAGATTAGAAACTCCAGGGTGAGAGTCAACAGAAGAATGGAGAGAAACTACTGGCGTTTGGTTGTTAACATTTAAGGTGAGGCATTTTCTCAGGCAAATTACAGAGAACAATCAGGCCTTCCAGCAGAAATAGACAGTCTGTATGCACATACCTTGGCCCTGCATAAGAAGTAGAAGAAGGTCTGGCTCATTATAGGTACCAGCCAGGTCCCTGAGCTAGGATGGAAGCTCTCAGTCCTTGTAGGTACTAGCCAGGCCCCCGAACCCCCTGCTAGGATTAAAGGTCTTGGTCTTCATAAAGAACACACCCAGTCCCTTCCCCTAGAGTAGAAGGTTTCACTCTCTATAGAGGTACAGGTCAGCAGCTAGCTTGCTTCGTGTGATTGCTGGAAAAGAGAAACATCATGATATTTATTTATGATATTTGCAAATGGATGATTCTACCTAGTTATTTATGACAGTTTCCTGGACTTTTAATCACAGAAATGGCCTTACTAATGATTTCAGCCTGTCATCACAAAATAAATAGATGGTGTTTACCACATCATGCTCCGAGTGGAAGTGGCTGGTAACATCTGGGAAACAAAACAAATAGGATTAGGTAATTTCAGAAGTGTTTCATTTTTCACCTTCCTTCACTTTGCTCAGTTTTTCATGTTCTGCTCAAGTAGAATATGCATCTTAATTAGAAGAAACAGGTCGTGACTCCACAGGCAAACAGAACCATTGTTCTTTTGAGCCCTCTCCTAATCCTCCAGCTTGAGGTCAAGCTGCATGAATAAGAGGTTCCCTGGGAGGGAGAGCTGCTTTTTTTTCTTTTGGTTTGAGTTGTTGCTGTTTCCTTCTCTCCACTATCCTTAATGGCCAACTCTAAAGTGCACGCTGTAAAATGTATTCACATGGCACGGAGTTATTCATGTTTATTAATATCCTGGGACGATGACCCCACATGAAAATGAAACAAACCCCGCAGTGATAAGAGCCACAAACAGTAAGTCCACAGGAAAGTCACCTCTTCCTCTGAACTTGCTCTGCAGCTAACAGCAGCTGCAGAGATGACCCAGAGCAGAGTACACTGCAGAGTGGCTTTGCAGAGATGTTGAATTGCAGCCTCCAAGAGTCGTGCTTAAAAGATTTCCATGATGACACATGGTTTCCTAAATCAGGCTAACAGTCAGATCTATATGTTCCTCTCTTGGTTACTGGATGGTAACTGAGAGGTTGGTATCCATCCTACACTATTGCTCAGGAGGGGAGGGGAGGGGAGGCAATGCCCATCCCCTGCTTAGCACAGTGAGGGTATCACTTGTTTAGAAATGGTGGAGCTGAGGGAGGACAGAAAGACTGCTCAGTGTACTCAATAACAAATGAATGAATGAATGAATGAATGAACTTTAAAGAGAAAGAAATGGTGGGGCTAGGGTTAAGTGTTTGCTTTGAAAACAAGAGGACCCAAGTCTGATCCCCCTTTAAAAGCTTGGTGTGGTGTCTTGTACTTGCAATCCCAGTGCTGGGTAGATAGAGAGATGAGGCTCTCTAGAGCTTGCATCTAAGGTTTCTGTGGCATTCCTCTGCTTTGTAATATTTTGGGGACATGATTATTTTAAGTGTGGTTATTTTATTTTTCTAGGGCTGGTGTAACTAATTACCCAAACTTAGTAGCTTAAACTAACAGAAATGTGGTTTTCTTTTTGTTTTTTGTTGTTGTTTTGTTTTGTTTTAGCATTCTGGACTCTACACTTGAGAAACCCAGGAGTAGACAGCACCATGTTCCCCTAACACTTGAAGGAAAGCCCTTTCTTACCTCTGCCTGCTTTCTGATGGTTTCCAGAAACACTTCACCCCTAACGTTGATCTTCAAAGACCCGTAGTCAAGACTTGAAGCTACCTTTAAGTTGCCCATGAGAGCATGCTGTCACTTTGTCAAATGTTGTGAGACTTATTGTCATTTTAAATGGAAACATGTTGCTGGGGAAGATGCTCAGCAGTTCAGAGCACTGACTGCCTTCGCAGAGGACCCAAGTTCAATTACAGCACCCATATGGTAGCTCACAACCATCTGTAACTCCAGTTTCAGAGGAGCTGATACCCTCTTTGGGTCTCCACAGATACTAGGCACACACGTGGTACATAGACACACACACAGTCAAACACCCATACACACAAAATAAAACAAAAGATGAAAGAAAACAGGAAATCCATATACTTAACTGTTGTTTTACAGATTTTAATGAACTAGTGTAAGAAGTGTTCATAGCTGGGTTCCTGGGTCACTGGGGAGCCTGACTAGTTATTACTAACAGAAACATGGTCTAAAGTGGTTGAAGCACTTTAAATATTTTTATTCTGAAAACACACAGGACTTTTGGACTTAGCAGAATTTGAAAAGTTGCTGTAAAGGCTCTGCTAGTCCTTGCAGGCAGCTTGCTAAAATGAATAAAAGGCAGGATCTACACAGCCACTCTTGTCCATGTAGACATCCCTGATTGTTCTCAGCGGTCTTGTTTTTGAAATGTGATTCTAGCATCTTTTCAGTATGGTTGTTGAGATAGTCATTATGAATTAGAGTTGGTACTTAAGACCAAAGTCTAGTTTCTATTTTTGCCTACATTGTTAATAACTCTCATGATGATGAAATGTCCTAATATCTGGTGACCTTGTGGTTACATACAGGTGATAGCGTGCATCATTTTCTACACCCTCATATATAGATGCAGGTGTACACACCTACTTTATGTACAGGCCTGGTGTGGGAAGGCCTTATTGACTATATTTAAAACAGAATTTATCATTATTACTGATGGAGCTCTTTAGGGAATGAGAATAGAGACTTAATACTAGGAACTTAAGAGATGTTGGCATAACAGTGATGGATGTACATAGGGTCTCACATAGATGCAATTCGAGAGTCAGCAACTTCCGGACACCACCCGCCTCTCTGCTCCTGATTGACACAAAGCTACATACATCTGCTTAGCTTTTTCTTTTTACACATGTACTTACTCTAGGCTCTCAAAAGGAATGTCTTCCCAAAAGGGAACTAACGTGTGTGAAGGAATACACACGCATACAATGCACACGTGCACGCACACATGCATGCACGTGTGCACACAGTCATGTACTCATGCACACACACTCATGCGTGGACACATGCACACCTGCCTGCACACATGCACACACACCATGTAGGTGAGAGAATGAGAGTGACATCAAAAGAGTGATTGAGAGAACTTGGCAGAGAAAGCAACTTCTTCCAACCATTTAACACACCCACATTAATCCACTTGGGTGATCACATGCAGATGACAAAGAGAGCTAAAACCTTTTCCAGGTCAAGAAATGTATTTACTTGGAGGAAAAATTTGGCAAAATGAGGAATAAGCCAAGCAAAGAGAGCAAGCTGAAAGGAATAAGATGAAGGCAGGCGGTGATGCCTGGGCAGGCTCTGTGTGTCCAAGGCGAAGGCAGGCGGTGATGCCTGGGCAGGCGCTG
>JADRCH010000073.1:12036836-12059336 GCA_019843965.1 Rhynchomys soricoides | reverse complement strand
CAAGGCGAAGGCAGGCGGTGATGCCTGGGCAGGCGTTGTGTGTTGTTCAACATGTCTCCTTTCTGTTTAAAGGAAAATAGTAGAGGAGACAAGTCATTTCTTTATTTGCACAAGTAACAGAAAGCTGGTAGCTTCCCCTTCCCCCACTTCAGTGATTCTTTGCCATTTTTGGGAAGAAGTAATAGAGGTCAGACAAGGAGAGGGTGAACTCTCAAAACTTGCTAAGTCCAGTTCTCTTTGGAAGCAGCTTGTACTGCTAGGCCTGCCTGACTCTGCTCTAGGAGTTCAGTGGAAAGTTTCTTTGAATTATATCCAGAGATATTATAGCCTCAGAAGTCCACTATTACCTAGAGAGCTTCTGCTGTAATCATCCTGCTTGACACTTGAGATGCAAAGAGTCAAAAGACCCCTTGACAACATGAGGCTTGTCAGGCCTTTATTTCAGGGCAGGGGAATTGGTGACAAAAATCTACTCCTAGCTCCCTTCAAGGGACAGTTCCTCAGCTTCGTGGTGTTTTTCTTCATCTGGAGCCACATAAAAAAAACAAAAAAACAAAAACAGCAACAAAATACCAGTGGGTTTCACAAAAAGCACGGAGCAAGGGTGTATGATGGGGGTGGGGGGAGTCCAAACTAATTTTACCATCAAATGCTTACCATGAGCAGAAAAGGGAGGCATTGTTGGCTCCTGGTCAAGTCTCCCAGTCTACGGGACTGGGTTCACTCCTTTTAATTAAGTGGGGTGGTGAATCTCAATCTCTCACAGAATCAAGTAAGAACCAAAGCACAGGCCACATGAAGATACCAAGAGAGCGAGAAGGTTTAGAAAATAAAATTGATTCTGATTTGCACCGATACTGTTTTCTTCTTTTGAACTGGTGCAGCGAAGAGAGCTGAGGCTGTGAACAGTGGCCTGTGGCGTTTCAAATGGCCCTCATTTGCCCCTCTCCTTCTTTTTACCCACACCCTTCCTCTTCCACCTCCCCTCTCCATTCACCAAGGCCTGTGTTCCTCCTTTTTCTGTTCTCCTTTCAGGATTAAGTAGTGGGAGTTGCTTCCAGAAGCTTAGCTCTGATAATAAACCTCTTGTGTGGTAACTCCATTTGTTCTTAGATACACACAACCTGTTTTGAATAGGGCCATGGAGTGAAACTCAAATAGAATTAACCACCCCTTTCAGGGACTGTTGAATGCCTTCTTGAGTTCTCAAAATCAAGTTTCAGTGACTGGCTTCTTTTGAACAAAGTGCAAAGGAATTCACCATAATAAGTGTAACAAGATGGAGAAAATTGTATTCAGCATCATTCTTCTCAAGGAAAGCACTGCATATGTTTGGGAGAATTACTTTGATAAACCACTTTGGCTGGGGATTAAGCCCTCAAAGCATGCAAGTAACAAAAGGTAGTCACTAAACTGCTTCTGAAGGGGGGAGGGGGGAAGACTCCTGCTGCTTATGAATTCCTTTGTTTTGCCGAATTCAGTGATTGGTTGGATTTGCCAGTCAGGAGGGAAGGACTGCAAGGCAGAGAGAGGAAGAAGTTCAAGTACTTTGGGAGACTTTAAAAGAACAGAATTGGACAAAGGAATTAAAGCCTGGGATGCTCCACAGGCTCCCTAGCTGAGACCAGTGTGTGAGCAGTCACCCTTAACTTTTTACAGTGAAAATTTGAAGCATGTTAAATAAATACAACAGTATCTGAAAACTCCACCTGAACATCTCATGGCTGCCCAGTTGGTCTTTTAAAAATTGTACCTATAGCTTCAATGTACTTTAAAAAAAGCTTTTATTTTGAAGGAAATCCAAGAAAAGTTTGGAAGAGAAAAAATCTTTGCTGGGACTTTTTCTTGCTGTGGTTTCTTCTGCACCCTGCATAACTATCTCCGAATGTAAATCACCAGGCTCCTCTTTGAGATAAACAATATCCTATTCTGCATTAGATTTTGGATGGTGAAAGATGTCATTGCATCTGTGGTCCCTGGTTCTGGATGGTGAATGTTCTAGTTTGCTTTCTGTTGCTGTGTTAAAACACTGGTCCAAAGTAACTTAGAAAGGAAAGGGTTTATTTGCTACACATTTCTTGATCACAATCCATCACTGAGGGAATTCAAGGCAGGAATTCAAACCATGGAATAATGCTACCTGCCAGTTCACCCACTGGCTTGCTCTCTTGCTTGCTCACACACAGGCTGATACTCAGACATCTATCTTACTTAAGATAGTCCAGGACCATCTATTTATGGTTAAGACAGTCCCTCATAGACATGCCCACAAGTCAGTCTCATCAAGGAAACTCTTCAGTAGAGGCTTTCTTCTCATATGACTCTGGCCATTGACAGTTAAAGTTGACAGTTAAAGCTTACTCTACTTGTCAATTTGCGCATAAACATCTTTAAACCATTGAGGCAAAGAACATTCTGTTCTGCACCAGTTTAAGCATAGCAAAAACTGCCATTGCGTACGTACAAACCACTTTTAACCTGTAGTTTTAAAATTCCTTGTCTCCTAGATATAATATAAAACACAGTAGAACTTTGAAAGTCCCACAGTTTTAAAAAAAAGTCAATGCTTTAAAAGACCAATGTCTCTTTAAAAGTCCTAAGTCTTTACTATGGGTTCATATAAAACCAAAAATAAGTTAAATACTTCCTTGTTACAAAATAGAAAAACTGGGGCATGAAAATAATCAGATCAAACTAAACCCATATGTGGCCATATAAATCCAAATTCTACAGCTCCGAGTCTAGCATCTGGCATTTGCTTGTGGTCTTCTGGGCTCCTGAGGTCCTGGACCGTCCTATTTCTTCCTCTCTGTCTCCCATAGCATGCACAGCTTGTTCATTAGACTCAGGGCAGCTCTACTTCATACTTGTTGCTGTCTTTGCTAGGTGTCCCACAGTCCAGTCATCTCCAGTATGCTCCGGTCTTCACAACTCAGGGGAGAAAAAGATGTATTCAGCTTATACATGCAGGCCACAGTCCATCATTGAGAGAAATTAGGACAGGAACTCAAGTAGGATCTTGAAGCAGAAACCATGAGGGAAGGCAGCTTTCTGGTTTGTTGGCTATCTTTCTTATACAACCCAGTAACATTAGCCTATGTAACATTACCAATAGTGGGCTTGACCCTTATATATCAGTCTCCAAAGACATGCTTAAAGATCATCTCATCTAGGCCATTCTTCAACAGAGGCTTTACTATCAGATGACTATAGGCCATGTCAAGTTAAAAATTAAAGGTGCCTGCCAGGTGGTGGTGGCACATGCTTTCCAGCTCTTGGGAGGCAGAAGCAAGCAGACCTCTGAGTTTCAGGTCAGCCTGATGTACAAGGTGAATTCTGGGACATCCAGGGCTACACAGAGACACCCTGTCTCAAAAAACAAAATAACAACAAAAATTTAAAGCTAACTAAGAAAATGAGAATAATAGTAAAGATTTGTTTAAAGAAAAGAAGTATTATTTAAAAAGAAAGATCTTAAATGTCTATACTTTTTCTGCTCTGCACACATTTAAAAACATCTTCAAGATGCCTTCTATTAAATGAAGTGGCTAGATGACATGAGAAGCATTCTCAATGGGGAGCCAGTTCATGTGACTCAGTTATATATACACTAGTGGGCAAATACCCCATCTTTATGAATATTTAGTTCAGATACTTTTTAATTCCCAGTATTGTGATGATCAAATTCGTGAAATGCAGAGAAAAATATTTTCAAAATATAGTGCTTAATAAATGTATTGATGTTACTGAAGAAAAAAAAAATCTCATTGATACCTGTACCAAAAAGACTTCATCTTTTAGGTTCAAGGTCTTTTTTTTTTTTTTTATCTAAAAAGAAATCATCTTTATTTCTTCTTTCTTCCTCAGTTCTTTCATAACAATAGGCCATTTCTCGTGCTTAAAACATTACGATGTAGAATACTACACCAGACCTAGATTTCTTTGTTTGTCAAAACATCCTGAAATTTGCCTTTGATAATGCCAGATCTTGGATTCTAATATACTTTATTTTCATGAACTTGCACCATTACCGATTTTATACTATTTCCTTTAGAATTGTGATAAATAACAAAGTTATATATTATATAAACCACTTAACATATCAAATAACAAGGAGGGCAAGCTACTTATAGGACTTTTGCTGTCAAGAATTTAAAATCTCTTTGACATTCTGTTTACATATAGTTTCTAGTTAGCATGTAGCTGATTAATAAAAAACCTCAAAATATTGCTTTGGTAATCCAGATGCACTGTGCTTCAACACATATCGCCATTGAAGTTCTGCAGTTTACTTCTCTAAATGTAAAACATGCCTTCGCTCATGCCAGTTCTAGAGAAATTTGCTTCAGTGATGCTGTTTTATGCTGAATGAAATCTTTCCAGATTCAGAGCTCAACTAGTCTCACACTTACTGCAAGATTCCTTTTACTTTGCTCTCTACCTGTTTCTCTTGTTTATTAATATTATTAATATTTTTAATTATTATTTTTCCTACTTTATTTACATTGCAAATGTTTTCCCCTTTCCAGATCTGCCCTTTGGGACCTCCCCATTTCCTCCCCCTCCCCTGTACTATGGGGGTATTCTCCCACCCACCCACTCACTCTCGCCCTCCCTCCTTGGCATTCTCCTCTACTGGGAGATCTAACACTCTCAGGCCCAAGAACCTCTCCTCCCCCTGATGGCTAACAAGACCCTCCTCTGTCACATATGTGGCTAGCACCATGGGTCCCTCCATGTGTATTCTTTGGTTGGTGGATCAGTCTCCAGGAATATCAGGGGGTCAGGCCAGTTGACACTGTTACTGCCTCCCAGGGGATGCAAACTCCCTCAGCTCCTTCAGTCCCTTCTCCAAGTCCTCCATCTGGGACCTAACACTCTGCCCTACTGTTGCTGTGAAGTGACTCTTGGGTATTTCAAACTTTTGGGCTAATAACCACTTAACAGTGAGTACATACAATGTTCATTCTTTTGTGACTGTGTTACCTCCCTCAGGATGATATTTTCAAGATCCATCCATTTGTCTGCGAATTTCATGAAGTCATTGTTTTTAATAGCTGAGTAGTATTCCATTGTGTAAATGTACCACATTTTCTGTATCCATTCCTCTGTGGAGGGACATCTGGGTTGTTTCCAGCTTCTGGCTATTATAAATATGGCTGCTATGAACATAGTGGAACATGTATCTTTATTACATGTTGGAGCATCTTCTGGGTATATGCCCAGGAGTGGAATAGCTGGGTCCTCAGGTAGTATCATGTTCATTTTTCTGGGTGTCGGCCAAACTGATTTCCAGAGAGGTTGTATCAACTTGCATTCCCACCAGCAATGGAAGAGTGTTCCTCTTTCTCCACATCCTTGCCAACATCTGCTGTCACCTGAGCTTTTGATCTTAGCCATTCTGACTGGTGTGAGGTGAAATCTCAGGGTTGTTTTGATTTGCTTTTCCCTGATGACTAAGGATGTTGAACTTTTCTTTAGGTGTTTCTGGGCCATTCAAGTTTCCTCAGTTGAGAATTCTCTGTTTAACTCTCTTCCCCATTTTTTGATAGGGTTATTGGATCTCTGGAGTCTAGCTTCTTGAGTTCTTTGTATACATTGGATATTAGCCCTCTATTGGATGTAGGGTTGGTAAAGATCTTTTCCCAATCTGTAGGTTGCCGTTTTGTCCTATTTACAGTGTTAGGCTCAAGGTCTTAATAAAGAGGTTCTATGTAGGGCTTTAAAACTTAATAAAAGCATTTACTACAATACCTTGTACATCAGTGGGCCCTAATTTCTGACTGCCTTGATTTAATTGTTACTCATAAGGAATTTACTAACTTTGGAATTAGCCTCTGGAGAGGCTAAGAATTTTCAACACCAGCAAGTCTTAATTTAAAAACTAAAACTTAGGCTTATATTTTCTTTGCTATAATTGGTCAGAGTAAACATATAGCTCAGATTGTCTTGTGTCATACCATATTCTATGAAGTGACAATTTCTGCTACTCCTTAACAAGAGTTTCCCCATTAGTAAGCTTCTTAAATTCCAACACTGCTCAGAACACTCAAGGCACGTGAAACTTGAAGCTCCTGTGGCATTTGCCCTCCAGGTTTTATATCTACCCGGTTACAAAGGGAATCCAATCTTAGCATTTACCATTGTCATTTAAAAAAAATCAAGTGAATTAATGAATAATAAGTAAATAGTTAGGAAATAATAAATAAATAAATGACAATGTATGCCAGAATCAAATGTTAATGACTGTGGAAACACAGATTGAGTTTAACCTGAGTACTGTGTTCTAATGGGGGTAACAGCTTAATTAAGTTTTTTTCTACTATCAGAAAAAAAAATCAAATGTTTTGAAAGGCATTGATAGAAAAGGGGAATTATGAGAGAGACATGTAAGTGGAGAAGACAGAAGGGCAGAGGTGGGGATTGGGGAGAAGCAGCTAACACTAAAGATATTTGAAAATGACACATGGAGACCTATTATTTCTTAAGATATATTTATATATCTTAAAGTAATTAAAGTGTTTAATTACTGCTATCCTGAATAGTTCTATGTCAACTTCACACAAGCAAAAGTCACATGTCTCTATAGAAAGAGAATCCAGGTTTGAAGTCTTCATGGGTACCTCCTCTTGGAGCTTAGGGAACCCTGTAGAAAAGGGAAAGGAGGAACTGTGGGAGCCAGAAGGGGTCCAGAACATGTGAGAGTATGACCAGTTAGATCAACTAAGCAGGGCTCATAGAGACTGAAGCAAATGCAGAGCCTGCATGGGTATATGCTAGGTTCTCTGCAGATATGTTATGGTTGTTGGCTTGGTGTTTGGTGGGAACTCCTGAGAATGGAAGTAGGAGTGTTTTGGACTCTTTTGCTTCAACTTGGGACCCTTTTTCTTCTATTGAGTTGCCTTGCACAGCCTGTTATGAGGGTTTGTGCCAGGGTTTGTTGTATCTTGGGCTATGTTTGGTTGATGTCTCTGGAAGGCCTGTTTTTTTCTTGGAGGAAGAAGGAGGAGGTAGAGGGTGGATCTGCAGAAGAGGGAAGGGGCTGGAACTGGGAGAGAAAGAGTGAGGGGGAAGCTGCTGTAGGAATATATTATATGAGAGAAGAATAAATAAAAATTAAAAAACAATGCCTGTATAAGCCTATATTGCATTTTCTTAGTTCATGATTGATGGGGTGAGCACTGCCCATTGTGGGTAATACTATCCCTGGGCTGGTGTTCATTGGTCCTATAAGAAAACAAGTTGAAGTGTCAATTGGCCAGATCCCCCAGTGCTCCCGGAGACTGGATGACCAATCAAAGAATACACATGGAGGGACCCATGGTACTGGCCACACATGTGGCAGAGGAAGGCCTTGTTGACCATCAGTTAGAGGAGAGGCCCTTGGGTCTGAGGGTGTTAGATGCCCCAGTATAGGGGAATGCCAGGGAGGGAAGATGGGAATGGGAGGGTGGGTGGGTGGGGGAATACCCTCATAGGGGCAGGGGGAGGGGGATGGGATGGGGGTTCTAAAGGGAAGACCTAGAAAGGGGAAAACATTTGAAATGTAAGTTCTAAAGGGAAGACCTAGAAAGGGGAAAACATTTGAAATGTAAATAAAGTATCAAAAATAAATAAAAAAAAATAAAAGAAAGAAAACAGGTTGAGCAATCCATGATGAGCAAGCCAGTAAGCTTCACCCCTCTGTGGCTTCTACATCAGCTCCTGACTCCAGGTTCCTGTCCTGGTTGAGTTCTGGTTTTCATTGGTATAAATCTTTCTAGATTGATACAAAATTTAAGATTGATTTTGTTATGACACAAGGTATGACTGTTTCAACTCTTACATAGGTATTATGCATATGCAACTCATTTAAGAATACAACATTTAGTCCAATCCTTTTAATAGCTGCTACTACAAACTGTTTAGGATAATTAAGTATGCACATTAATAGTCAATCAAACTCATATTCATGTCCGATTCTAGTCTAGATCATTACAGAAGTATGCATCCTGGGTTAAACAGACAATAAATAGCTAAAACCAGGCAATGTTTGCTTGTTCAGATATGCTATAAATAGATGATCTTTTAAAACCTCAGAGACCCACACAATATGGCATTTAAAATGGTTTCATTAAAAGATCTTTTGACTATGAGATGGGTCTGTTCCTGACAGTACTCTCAATCCACTTCAAAAAAGATTATGAGTATCACTATCTCCATGTGGAGTTGCTTCAATTGTAGCAAGCTAGTCACTGGGCAAAGAAAATACCCATGTCTCAACTACAAACAAATGCTGTCCAGAAAAGACAAACAGATGTATGGAAGTCAACTGTCAAGCTCTGCCAATATAAAAGAAGCGAGTCCTTCATAATTCCTGCTTCATAAACAGTCTATCAGATATACTGGGCCAGAAGGCTGAAGATGGATGCTCCCATGTTATAGAGACAATATTGGGGACTGTCTAGGCAGTCATCTGTTTCTGTCATTTCATAATTTTTAGAAGCTTTGTTCCTGTAGTTCCTGCATACTCAGGTAATATTTATTCCTACTCAGGTAACATTTATTCCTTCTAAGATCTCTGATGGAGTTGAAGACTAGATAGTCATAGTCTTATTACAAGCTTAAGTTGTTTTGGGTATAAGAAGATGTTCTAGGTCTAAGAAGATGTTTTTAGTATGGTAATATAAGTGAGGATAGAAAATGATTTAGATACAGAACTCTAAACTCACCAAGATTGCATAAATGATAAAATTCTTTGAATTGTCAAATACAAGTGGACTAAATATGATAAATGTAAATCTTACCTAATAGTTTCTTAATTGTTATAATCGTATTCAAATGTTTGAAAGAAAAGAAGCCTTTTATTAGACTTAAAAGGGGAACTGTAGAGAGAATATCTTATGTCTGTATAAATGTGGTACCTGTCAATAATAAATCTGACACCCTATGACTTAGGCAGAAAACAGGAGGTGGAATATCCAGGAGAGAGAAAATTTTGGGATAGAACCAGGTGGGAGATTCATCGGGGAAAGTATGATCAGACAGATGCGTGGTACCTGAACAGAGGTAGCCAGCCATGTGATAGGATGTAGGTTAAAGTACATGGGTTATAGTAAATTATAATCTAGCCAGAGAAGAGCCTAATTACATGATCAAGGTACTTGTAAATATATTTTGAGTCTCAATCTTATTTCCAGGAGTATGGGGCTGGAGAAAGAATGGGGCCTACTTCTACAGTGTTGGGTACTGGTTCAGTCTTATGGAGTGAGTCAAATCAGATGTTGGTTAGTCACTCCCACATGCTTTGTGCCACTATTGCCCTAGCATATCTTGCAGATTAGACATCATTGTTGATCAAAGAGTTTGTGTCTGGCTTGGTGTTTGCATTTCTTTTTTTGGCATATTATTGTGTCAAAGACTCTAGAATGTAGGAATGAAGGCTCTTTTTGGGCACTGTCTTGACTCTTCTAGTTTGATAAGTAGTGTAGGTATTGTCTTCAGCAATGGAGGCTTCCTGTCCATTTGTAGAAAGCAAGCTATAGTCTTGGCAATAGCCTGGGTTGTTAGGAGATTCCCATACGACCCCTTTGGTCAAGAACTCAATTAGATAAACCAATCCTAATACTGGGAACTTTATTTGGTGATAGGAGATGCCCAGTAGGGACTCTGCCTATTGCATTATTTGGCAATTTCATTTAGATTCCCTTCATATATGCATATATTTTAGGCAGCTTCTACTTTATTAGATTTCCATGGTACCCCTCAAATGGCCCTTAATTTTGGCTGTCTCTCCAGAATTCCCTTCCTTGTCCCAGTTTCTCTACCTCTCTGCCCTTGATCCTCCTATCTAGTCCATCCATCCATCCATCTATCCATCCATCCATCCATCCATCCATCCATCCATCACTATCCTATTTCCCTTTTCTAACAAGATTATCTGTCCCCCTAATCTCTTGCTCTAACCAAACCTCTGTGTTTCTATAGATCATAGCTTGATTTTCCTTGACTTAACAGCTAATATCTACATATGAGCAAATTCATACTATATTGTCTTTTGGGGTCTGAATTACCACACACAGGATGATTTTTTTCAAGTTACATCCATTCACCTGTGGATTTCATCATGTCATCATTAATAGCTAAAGAATACTCCATTGTGTAAATATGCCACATTTCCTTTATTCATTCTTCTGCCTAGAGACAACTAGGTTATTTCCAATTTCTGGCTATTATCTAGAGCAAAAATGAACACCATTGAGCAAGTGTCTCTGTGGTAGAATGAAGTGTCCTTTGGATATATGCACAAGAATGGTATGGATGGATATTGATTGAGGTAGATTGATTCCTATCTTGGTGAGGAAAGGCCACAATGATTTCATAGTGGCTTTATAAGGTTGTACTTACCATTCTGGGCAATGGTAATTTTCTAAAGCTCATTTGAAAATTGTAGTGTGCTTTTTGAGATTTGACTTTTAAATGACTATCTTATCTTAGGAATTCACTGTTTAATACAAGATATCTCCAGGTCTCTAATTCTGTAATTACACAAAGGAAATCTATGTATATGGGGGAAGTTAGCATACTCACATTAAAATTTAAAGTGTCTTATTCTTTTCTTTTATCTTGTATTTATTTCAGAATTTATTGTTCCAACACATAGCACTGCTGAGGGTTTGCAGTTGGAATATGGCTTTTTGAAAACTGAATGTAAATTACCTGAATGAGACAGCTCTCTGTGTAACTGCTTTTTATTAGTCATGTTAAAGATCATTAATCTTGTGAGAAATTAACTAAAGCTATAGAGATCCATGTGAAGTCAAAGGTTTGAAGAAATACCAAATGGCTCATCTTCTTTGCCAATTGTCATGATGGATTTTAAGATAAGAATTCTCAAGGAGGAGGAGGAGGAAGAAAAGAACAAGACATTACTGAAACTTTAGTAGCACCTAGTTCCTATTTTGAGTCAAGACAATTCTGAATCAACTATAAAATGTTAGAGTCATATGTAATATAATTTTTGATAAAGAAAAATGTTTTAATAGGGGCATAAAATTTACCTAACCATGTGCACTTCCAAGTTCAAATATTCAAACTAAATTATTGGCTTAGGTTTTAGACTTGGGAAGTTAAATGGGGGGTCAAATATAAAAAGGCAATACTAACCTCACCATGTTCTGTAACTTAATATTCACCTCTCATGCTTATTGGGGAATATTTCTTTTTATACCAACATAATTCTTGTGGTTACTGCCTGACTGTATGCATTTGAGGGCTAGTGTATTTTAGATACTGAAATAATAAAGTGATAATACTTTTGAATATTGTTGAAACTCTATAAGACACCCAATATTATACTAACTCCTTTCACCTAGATTGTCAACTTGAAATCTGTAGATATTGCTGATTATGAACTAGATGGTCTTGGAGGCTCCTTGCAGCTTTAACATTATCCTGTCACACTGAGCAAATAAATACCAGATTTGACTTTAACTCAATCTTCTAGAGCAGTTAGAAAATTGGCTTTAGCAGTATCTTAACATAAATGATTAAGATAACCCTTTGTTTGAAATAGCTATTTCAATGTTCTCTGGACTGGTCTTTCTATCTGAAGTCTATTGGGCTTGCTCCTACCCCTTAGTTTTGTCATAAAGATATTTGTTATGAAGGACTTGGTGTTATGTTACACTTGAGTTCAGATGAAAACTTATTATCTTTCAGTTTACGTAATCCAAATTTCAGTGTTTTTATTTTCAGAAAGTGGGTATAAGGAGCAGTTCCCTATAAGCTGGCTGTAAGGATTCAACTTGTTAATCTGGGAAAGTGTGCAGAAGAATGCAGAGTGAGTTCTCAGTGGGCTTTGGCTGTAGTTCCTTGGTTTGGATTTGGCTTAGAGAGGGGCTAATGTGATTGCTCCTCTTGGGGAACCATTACTCACTCTCTTTGTTGTTGCCCCTTACATTGCCTTTGGCTTTGGCCTCTTTTCAACATTCCCCTCCAATTGCATCTCCCATGATTCTGCACATGCTCACACCCTCTGCTAATTATTTAAAATTGTTGAAACCTGTTAGACACCAAATCATAAATTACCTCACTCCATCAAGGCTGCTGAAGGCTATACTTGCCTAGGCTGGCCTGCAACTTGTAGCCTAGCCTAGCCTCAAACTCTGGGCAAAACTCCTGTCCAGCCTCTCAAGTACTGGGATTAGAAGTGTGAGCCACCATGCCCCGTTTTTCCTGCAATTTCAGAAGGACAAATACTTTCATTTATGGTTTTTTTTTGTTTTTGTTTTTGGGGTTTTTTTTTGCATTTTACAAATATACATCAAATCACATACGCATATATGGCATGGGGATAGAAACAAAGCCATCTAGGTGGCCAAAGGAGAGTAAAATGTCAGCATGGGGGATATTATATATATAAAAATTTAAAAAATAAAGTGGAAATATAGACAACACAAAACAAAACTGTCCTGATACATTTCTTCAGAAGTTCTGGCTATACCTTTCTCTCAGGTGAGAATGGACTCTTTCCAACACTTCAGGTTTGGGAAATTGGAAAAATTGGGAAATTGGAAAAGGAAAATTTGCCTTTTCTTCTTAGAGAGAATAGAGATAAAAGGGCATGTCCATTTGATGAGTCATTTTGAGGGATAGAAGGCTTCAACGGGGCTACATAGCACAACTTTACCCCTCAGCTTAGTGGTTTGCTAGCCATATTTCTATAACTGTTAAGAGAAAACTAATGCAAAGGCAGAAAGGTTGGTTTTAGTTCAGTGTCAGAGGCTCCAGTCCACCCCATGGTTCTGTCCTTGACTTCTGTTGTTTCTGAACCAGTGGTAAGGCAAAATCATCAAAATGGGAAGCACATGGCAGACATGAGTTGCCCAGTCCAGGAAGGAGAGAGAGAGAGAGAGAGAGAGAGAGACAGAGAGAGACAGGGAGAGGGACAGAGAGACTCACAGAAAGACAGAGGCATGGAGAAACAGAGAGACAGAGATAGAGAGAGGTGGTGGTTGGGGAAGGGTCAGGACACACACAATGACTTACTTCCTCTAACTAATAGCACTTGAGCTCTTCAGTGGATTGATCCTTACACACACACACACACACACACACACACACACACAGACACAGGCAAGCACACACCACATGACCTATCACTGCTCAGCAGCTCCATGACCTGAAGATTAACTCTTCAGTATATGAATCTGGAGGGCACATTTTCTATCGAAGCCATAATAATTGGTTATGTATTTGTATTATAAGTTAGTCACACCAAATCAGATCATGGGTGGTATTGCTATCAACGATGAAAATAAAATTTCCTTCTTTAATATCTGGGATTGAATAGGTCACCAAATGAACAATGGTGAAGTGGAATTTGTATACATGATGACATATGGAGAGAAAGCAGATCTCAGACAGGTAGCATCTAATTCCAAACTTACATAGTGATAAGTTGTTCTCAGCTGGTAAAATAAGTCAAATCAAGCCAGGTTAGAATATATAAAGACAGGTTTATCGGGAAGCAGCTCATGGGTGGGTTCACTTGTCCTAAGAAAGAAGGCCAGGGAGGGTCACATGGGGAGGTAGACAGAGTGGAGGGGGAGAGAAAGAGAGAAAGAGCATATGCATGCAATGCACAGGGAGAGGAAATGCAGAGAGAGAGAGAGAGAGAGAGAGAGAGAGAGAGGAAGAAGAGGAGGAGAAGGAGGAGGAGGGGGAGGAGGAAGAGGAGGAGAAGAAGAGGGAGAGGGAAGGAGGGAGAGGGAGACAGGAAGGGAAGGATACAGGGAAAGGGGGAGGGGGAGAGAGGGAGAGGGAGAAAGGAAGAGAGGGGAGAGGAAGAGGGATAAAGAGGGAGGGAGGGGGAGAGAGAGAGAGAAAGAGAGAGAGAGAGAGAGAGGGAGAGAGAGAGAGAGCTGAGCAGTGTTTGCAATACAAAATGTCTGCACAATATAGGGAAGAGCTTATGGGGTAGGGGAAACCCAGCCCCTGGGCTGGAAAGTTCAGGACAGGGCAGGGCATGACTGGCATGCTGGGCATCAGGTAAGGACTGAGGGATGCTGGGAGAACCTGGAGGGCAGATCTGCTTTGGTGTGTTAAATAAACACCTCAGCTGCTTGTCCTGGGTCTGAATCCCAACACACAGCATCTTCAACGAACAATAGAATATTTTTATAAAGGAGACTAGACTAAAAAAAAAAAAAAGGGATTGAGTTTTCTGTTATTGCTAGTTTGGGAGATGGTATGAATGGGAGATGAATATAGGCTGGGCTGCGCATGGAGTTTCCTCTAGAGTCATCACTAGGCCTACCAAGACCCAAAGCCTTCTCCAGTTGTTTTATTCTTCCCGGAATAGAGGCAGGCAGAATATTTTCTGTCTTCTGTATTTTCTGTAAATCTGAATCTTGAGTTTAGGCAAATTGAGGGAGTGCTTGCATCTGCTGCTTCTTAATTGCCTTCAGCTCAACAATCTTCCTTATTTTGCTTAAGCACATTCTGTTCTCCCACTGCACAAAGCTGGCAGTTGTTAGCTTCTATGGCTGCCAGTGAAGAAATTTATTAAAAGCCAAATCAAACTCTCACAAAGAAGAGAACATTCTAGCGCACTGAACAGGACAAAGTAGAGGTCTCCTTTAGCTTGAATCAACTTAGCCTAATGGAGAGTTGATTATAGCTTCCTTATTTTCAAGAGCCAGCTTGGGACTGTGGAAACATTGGCTTAAGTTACCAGCAGAACCTGACCCATGTTTGAGAACCACAGCTTTGAGTCAGACCAAGACTTAAGAAATATAAGCAAGAAGACACCGGGGAGATGAATATACTGGGTGTTGGAGATACATAGTCTTTTAGAGAGAGTGGTAATCTTGCCTTCATTTTGTTTGCTAAATTTTTGCTTTCCAGACTTTAGCCTGGAAAAAGGATTTCAGAATATCAGTATCATACTTGATGTGGTGGCAGAAATATGTTTTCCATCCATAAAGAAGCTAATGACTTTTCTTCTGTTTATAGCTGAATGATTTGCTTCTCACAGGGCTGGCCTCTGCAGTCCTTATTGAGAGAGTTCTTGCCTGCAGCCTGCTGGTGCCATTTGCATACTAATCATTTCCATAATTGATCTTGCCAGGTCTTTTCAAACCTTGTAGGAGGCACTGGCCTGCTGCTCTGAAATTAACTAAGGATTGCAGAGACGGCCTCCCTGGAGAGGAGCTGTGTCACATGAGTATTCTGACACAGCAGTACTTCCACCCTGTGACCCCACACTGGAGGGTTCTGATCAGTGTGCAGGTAAAGTTAGGGCAATATAGAGATTGTGGTTCAGATTATGAAGAGCTTATTATTGGCAAAGTGAGGGAGTGAAATTCAATGCTGTTTCTTTCCTTATGTTATTAGAAGAGCAGGTGGTGTAAGCAGTCAGGAGGCAGGTGCTGGTCATGCGTTTAGATTATGTGCTGGAAGGGGCTTCCGCTCATGCTGAGTCATTAATGTATGATGGGAAGATGAAGGGAAACAGAGTTTCTGAGTTTGATTGAAGATCTGAAAACAACCCTGCTTACAAGGCCAACTGCTGTGTTGTTCATTCTTGACTTATACAGTGGAGTAACTTCATGAAGTCATACACATTCCATGGTACCACTGTCATAGTCAGGCTTCTGGTGCTGTGATGAAATACCTGATGACAGGGCACCTGTAAAGAAAAGAGATTTATTGTTAGTAGACAGTGCTGGAGGTGTGAGGGCACGGCGCTAGCATCTGTTTGGCTCTGGTGGAGCCTCATGACAGATGGCATCTCAATGGTGGAAGGAGTGACAAGCAATACATGCAGAAGATGGATTCGGGGAAGGTGCCAGGCTCCCTTAGCATTTCCACTGTCTTGGCAATGACTCCATTCTATGAATCTAGCTTTGTCCCTTATGAGGGCAATGGCCCCAAGACATGATGGCCGTCTGTCAATATCACCACTTTGAGTACCAACATACGATACTTTGGAGGATATGCTCAAATTATATCCAAACTATAGTGTCCATGCTCAGATTCTCCTAAATAGAAACAAAAATTCATGGGAATTTAATGGCTTATGCAAATCTGCAACCTGGGAACAGGGTTCAGCAGTTATGTGAGGCCATTTAAATTAAAATAATTAAAATGGGAACTCTAGCTCCTCTGCCTTGCTGGTCACATTTCAAGTGCTCAATGGGGTTGTGTGACTAGTGGCTACCATATTGGACAGCATGGGTATAGGACACTTTTGTCAATCAAGTATGTCTTATTAGACAGTTTTTTTCGGAGACTCATAATTTCTCCCTTCCCGAATGCATAATTTTCACCAATAATTGTCATACATAGCAGAAAAGGCACATTTTCAGATAATGCTGAAACAACCTCTGACTGTTCTGTCTTCTCCCTTCCTGAGCAGTGGGAGTAACGTGCTTACCTAAATTCTCTAGCCCAAGGCTTTTCTCTAAGCATCTCTCCTATGACATGGAATGACTGAAGTATGCTTTAGCAATGTGCTTACTTTGTCTTCTGCGTGCAACTTTTTCTTTACAGCTAATATCGATCTAATAGTGAATTCCTTACAAAACCCATACAGCTCCTTGAGGAAAAATTGGCTGAGGTGCTATAAAGTCACAGATGTCTCAGGGATTTAAATTAATACTGTAAATCTCAGGATTATGGGGAAAGAGCTTGCAGCTTGTCTAAAGCCTCCAACCTGACTCTGGCATTTGCCTGACTACCATGAAAGCTTGCAGGTACGAGACCAGAGATTCTGGTATTAAAGAATATTGAATCAGTTTCATACTTATATGTACAAGGACATCATTTTAAGTTGATTTTTTGAATTAAGATTACCAACAGGTTGTTACGATTAAGACAGAAATGAGGTAGGACTGGCTTAGCCTGTGGAACTCAGCTCTGCACAGAGACAATAGTGGCTTGTAAGCAGACAGGGTGTGGTGGTTGTCATAGGTTGAAGGAATGTTGAACTATGGAGTGTAACGGACACTCTGGCAGCAACAACAACAACAACGAAATGAAAATCAAGTCAAGCACACCACAAGAAGAGTCACAGAGTCAACTAACCTGGGGCCATGGGGACTCACAGACATTGGGCCACCAAGCAGGGAGCACACAGGAGCTAGAACTAGATGCCCTATACATTTGTAGCAAATATACAGCTTGCTTTTCATGTGGGGTCCCTAACAAATGGAGTGGAGGTTGTCTCAGTCTTTGTCTCCTGCTATTGGCTCCCCTTCCTCCTACTTGGACTGCCTGGTTGGGTCTCAGTGGGAGAGATTGTGCCAAGTTATGCAGGGACTATACCCCAGGGTGAGGTGGTACCCAAGGAGAGTTTAGGAGGAGGGATTTGTAAGGGTGGTACTGGGAAGACAAGAGGGAGGGT
Organism: Rhynchomys soricoides; assembly: GCA_019843965.1. Lineage (NCBI taxonomy): Eukaryota > Metazoa > Chordata > Mammalia > Rodentia > Muridae > Rhynchomys > Rhynchomys soricoides. Next base: position 12,041,947 of record JADRCH010000073.1, on the reverse strand, counting down.
AGTTGTGATCAGGATGTAAAGTGAATAAATTTAAAGGAGAAAAGGAAAGGAAAATCAAAACCAATAGAACCACTCACATTTTCTTGAAATACTATAACCTTCCCCTTTCTGTAAAACTAGTATGGAAATCTTAACCTCTGGGCATTCAATGAACACATAATTCCCAGGCAAATGTGAATATTTGTCTTTTCTCTTGCTAATCTATTACAAGTTGTTGTGGATAGCCCTGGAGCTGTTTGTATTTTGATGCTAATTCTGCCCTAATGGCAGGGGCTTCGGACAAGGAGTGAGTTACATAATCATGTGACTTCTTGTCAATAAAAGAGCCAATCACTGGGCGAGTAGAAGGAAAAACCCAGGGTTGGAGGGAGGAAGAGAGAAAGCAGAAGAGAGGGCTTTTTTGGAATGGAGACAGGATAATGGTGCGATATAGCTGCTAGTCATAGTATTATGGTGGATCTGCAAGGATTCACCACCAGAGGAATCAGATTTTTATAAGGCTTACAAGATTAGGTTTTAGTTGTTGTGTCCAGAGATTGAGTTATTATTGTTTCTGAGTTAAGTTTGTGTGGTGTTTTTCTTCCTGTGGTGGCTCATCTGGGTTCCAGAGAGAAAGGTACAGTGGCAAAGCTTGGGTTTGCCTGATGTGCACCACAGAGGCCATGGGGGTATTAAAGCATTGGACTGGTAGTGACCCTCCAGCGGGTACCTAGTGAGCTGGGTAGAGAAATCGTGGAGGTCTGAGTCGTAGAGTCTCCACTAGGTAAAAGCCGGTCTGTCAGCCATTGCTTGCCAGTGCGTGGCCGGCCAGCCCGCTGGGCTGAGAGAACCAGGGCTTAGCTTGGGAACTTGATATATTTCTTCTTTTTAATATTTCCCACAACACCAGTTAATCTGAAGGTCTGCTTCCTGAGTCCAATCTAAGTGGACGAGAAAAAGTTCATTATTCTACCAACAGAAATGTCAAATCTCAAGTACTACTCCATAGTTATATGATGAACCTCAGCATTTAAATAATATCCTCTGACAGACTACATATATACAAATGTAGTCTTGTTTGAGAAGCAACATACAATTGATAAATTTTATTTGTAAGGGACCATACATTAAATATTTTAGACTTGAAGGGTTATATTGTGGTCCTCGAAATGCTTAATTATGATTCTGTGGTATAAGAACATCCATAGGTAACAGTTGCCTGAATAAGTATGGCTATATTTCAATAGTTTTATTGGTGGATACTGAAGTTTGCATTTCATAAACTTTTCATGTTTTTAAAAATTATTAAATATTTTCCTCAGAACTCCTTAATTTGTTTGGTATATAAAAATTGGTAGCTGGTTAGACTTGGTGTGGGCCATAGCTTGCTGACTATTTATCTAGACCACTATGCCCAGCCCTTTTTACTTTAGAGAACACATGGAGAATGGTGCTTGAACCATATGCTGGGGTAAGTGGTCATGGACATTTATGGTGGAGTTGGATTTGATGGATTTTAGCTGGTAGGCCTTGTTAGCTGTCAGGTCTCTGACTGTACTGAGAGCTGAGACCATGAACAAACGTGCAACTCATTCACTAGTTTACAGGCTACTGACATGGAAAACTAGACAGTCCTGTCTTCTATCTCAGTATATGTCATATGCAGACTATTTGAAGACCCTTCATAGATGTTTTCTGAGTAGAGACCCAAGAAGTAATTTTCTGATTACTTGCATAGCCTAGAGATAAAATGACTATTGTCTGAGTAACCATTTCTCAATAATGCAGGAAAACCATGGCTAAATTATACATAGATAACTATATTAGAGTTTGTACTGGTTGAAGAAAAAGCCAAATGTCAGAAAGTGCTATTCTGGGCCCTCAAGTCCCATCAGGTAGCCAGCATAATTGTTCAACCCTCAATACCTCTGGTTCACTCTGCCCTGAACACTTCTGTATACACTGAGGGTTAGGAGAAATCATAACATTTTAATTGTTGGGCTATTTGCTATGATTTTTTTCCTGCTTTTAAAGATCAAGAATGGCTTAGAGACTAAAAAGAGACATGAGTATTTAAAATTTGATATTCTAGGTTATAGTGTTATATTTCATAATCTCCCAACTAAGTATAAGCTTGTAGATACTATATCTAAGTCAACTGTATATTATTCTTATGAATGAGTCTATTCTATGTGGAACTGTGGCCCTCTCCTCAGCTTCATGTGTTGAAGTCTTACTCTTCAGTCTGTTCAAAGCACTGAATTGAACTTATTTGAAATAGGATCTTTATAGAGAAAATAAAATAAAATAAGAAAAGATTTGGTTGGGGTGGCTCTTCATACAATATGACCAGTGTCCTTGTTAAAAGGGTCAATGTAGAAACATGATGGAGAGAGATTGGAATAATGTTCCTACAAACCAAGGAATGTCCGTAATTTCTGGAAAACCACTGGACATTGAGGAAAGGCATGGAAGAGACTCTACTGTTTCTTAAAAGAGTAAGCATTGTTGGTGTTGCTATCTCTGACATCTAGCTCCTAGGACTCTGAGGACACAGATCTCCCTTGTTTAAGCAACTAAGATTATGGCAAATAATTTGGCACTCCTAGAAACTTAAAACAAGTATATGTATGTGTCTGTAACTGTATCTGTGTGTGTATATATATATACATATGACATACATATGTTATATACATACATATATAAATGAAGATACACAACATATATGACAACAACTACAAACTTATTTTTTTCTTGAACTCAGAATGTAGCTCAGTTGCTAGAGTGGATTTTTTTTTTAGCATCTACAAGGCTCTGTGTGTAGGGACCAACACCACAGCAACCAGGCATGGTGGTGCAGGCCTGTAATTCTAGCACCCAGGAGGTCGAATCAGAACGATCAAAATTCAAGGTCATCCCAAGCTTCATAGAAAGTTTGAGACCACCTTGGGCTGCATGACATCTGTCTCAAAACAAAAATGTCCTTGTTTTTATAAAAGCTTTAATGTGCTATAATCTACATACTTCACAGCTCATCTACTTTATAAAGAACTCAAGGATTTTTAAAAATATATTCACAGAGCTGTGCAATTAGTAACGAATTGCTTTTAGAATGTTGAGAACCTGTTAACACCAGCAATCACTCTCCATGAACTGCTTTCCTTACTTCTATCCGGGCAACCATGCACTTACTTTTTGTCCCTTTACCAGCCTATTCTGGACATGTCACATTTTGTTTATTTTTAATGAAATTAAGCTCATCTACATTTCATTACTGGGGGATTTGTGACTATATAACCAGGTAAGGCACCTAGAACAGTCCAAAGAAATGGCTCCACCCAAGTTAGTTCAAAAACTAAACCAAACCAAACCAAACCAAACCAGAATGAAAAAAAACAAAAACAAAAACAAAAAAACAGTGAGTTTACTGGGTTACTAATAGGAGTATGGGGAATGTTAATCCCACCCAGCAAGAAGAAGGGCACTTCCATGATTTTGGGGCCAAATTTGAAGCCAACTTTGTTAAATAGAGGCCAAGAAGATAGACACTGGCCAGGTCCATACCTGGGATTCCCAGAGAATGGCATCTAATTACATTAGACAAAGGCTTTAAAAGGCAAAGCCCACAGGGCTACACACTCCCACTTTAGCCCATTCAAGGGCAAACATACATCTTAACTTACTTCCTGTCTTTATATATCCTGCCTACTATGATCAAGCACATTCCGTGTAATTGTAATTCCAGAAGTTATTCTTGGGCAAGTGGGGCTTACAGGTTAGAAGCCTTTTTGTTTAATAGATCTCTTAAGCACAGTAATTTAAACTTATAACTTAACTTTTGTCAGCAGAGAGGCATGGGTGACTCAAAGGAAACTGCATCATCAAGAAAGCCCACCCTAGCATCGCTAGGGTTCTGGGAATGACTCTCAGGTAGTTTTTAGCAGGGCAGAAAGTCCTTTCTCTCCAGCAATTGCGCGATCACTTCCTTCCATCAAGAAAGAAGTGTTTCAAAGAGCAACACAGCAGCATTCCACCATGTCATGGTTTTGTTGTTGCTGTCATTGTGAATTGGAGTTGTCCTATGTAACCCATGTGCTCTCAAGCCTATGATCTGCCTGCCAGAGTCTTTGGAGATCTGAGATTCTCTGTGTGAACAAGGTTTTGATTTTCACCGGCTGTTTGTGAATCAAATTCTTTGCACATGTTCACTTAGGTTGTTTGCTTGTCTTTTATTATTGAATCTTATGACATGGTTTTGCCAGTCAGGATTCATTTCACTGATGACTGGACTTGATTGTCTTAATCAGCAAGGTGCAGATAATTTCTGTTTTCTGTGGAGTTTGGAGGGCTGCCTCTGATTTCTGAGTACTTAGTAAGTATTTGAACGTAGGATTCGGGACAGGAGCTAAGAGGAGAGAAGAGTATGAAGTATTTGAAGCTGATAGATAAACATGATTGTATTTAAGCTGGAGTTCAGAACAACTTCCTTGGAGTTTATTCATATTTGCCTGGGTATCTCTATTTGAGGTGTCCATAAAATTAAATTGGCTCAATTTTTTTTCCCTCACAGATCTTTCTTTTATTATAGAAGCTGATCCCACTAAGTACTTACTACATAGATCTCAGAGAAAATTTTATCTATTTCATCATGCCTACCCTCTGGGAAAAATATTTTTCCATTGCAAAATTTTTGTGGGGTTCAGTTGTGTAACCCACCTGGCTGCCTCTGCTAGAGTTCACACATCATCTGGAGGAAAAGGAGTTTTTCTCTTTAGGATCCCTCCTTCCTTCCTTTAAACCAGATTTTGGCATGATTTGTTCCTTATTGCCTGTGATTGCTGAACTCTGGCCACAAGGTTGCAGGTACGTTGAGTAACTTGCTCACCTCCCCTTGAGGTGCCTCTGCCTTTGTTACCTGGATCAAAGCAGAAAGCCCCTCTTTCTGACTGATGCAAATCTAAAACAGATAAATGTGAGCTATCAGAAGCCAATTTGCTGGGAACCTGCCCTATGAAATTGGTTTCATATTTCAGCCCTTGGAAAAAGTCTACTCTCATTGCCACCTCTTCCTTAGCCCCTCAAGGATGAGAGAGAGAGAGAGAGAGAGAGAGAGAGAGAGAGAGAGAGAGAGA
>JADRCH010000073.1:11992072-12036826 GCA_019843965.1 Rhynchomys soricoides | reverse complement strand
GAGAGAGAGAGAGAGAGAGAGAGAGAGAGAGAGAGAGAGAGAGAGAGAGTGTCTTTTGGGGACAAGGAAGGAGAGAATATGACACTTCAGGTAAATGATTTTTTTCTCTCCCCAGTGACTGTACTTCCAGGAGTCCCTGCTCAGTCATACTCCCTCCAAAATGCCCTTAGCTGGCCAGGCTTTCTTGCCGAGGGTGATTGTGCCCTTCCTGTCCCAGGCTCACTTTACCAAGATAGGAAGTGACAGTCAAGGAGACCTCTTGCTCCCAGGATCCTGGGAAGGCAGTACAAGGCATTATATCAAACCCTGCCACCACACCACCTCTTCGGGGTTGCATTAGGCAGTCAAGCATTTGTTGCGTGCTGAATGTCATCTCATTTAATATTTTGTTAAACAACTTCTAAAGGTCTTAACAATATGACAGATGGGCCATTGACTGGGGTTCTTAGTAGCCAAGTAGCAGTTTTACTGGGCTGGATTGGGTGTATTGCTTGCTATGTTTAAAGCCAATCCTATGCCTCCTACGCCTTGTTCACTGCTGTCTGTAAGACCCTGGTATAGCACATTCAGGAGCTGCTTCTACCAGAAGCATAATAGAAAGAGCAGAGGAACTCGTAAAGAAGAAATGAGACGACAAGTGGAGATTGTGTGTGTGTGTGTGTGTGTGTGTGTGTGTGTGAGAGAGAGAGAGAGAGAGAGAATGCTTACACATAGAGTGGAGGGTGTCTGGCTCTTCCTGGATCCTAAGAATGACAAGATTGTTTTTTGGCCAATCTTCTTTAGGCTCCTATGGTTTTTCTTCCTGAGTATGCCTTGGCATTTGGAGTTCTGTGATTCACTGTTTCACCAAATTACATGGAGAATCCTTTTAGCTTGGTTCAGCCAGTTCATACATTCCTTTAGTCTAGTCAGTCATGAGTAGCTGAACTCATGGAAGTTCCTTCTTCCACCTCTCCTAGTGGATGCCTTCCTTCAATAAGGAACCCTATTAAGTCTTTAGCAAGTGTCACAAATAACTTAAGGTTTTTTATTTACTTATTTTTGCTTGTGCATGTGGATGGAGTAGGTATGGATGATCTATGCACATAAGCACGCAGGTGTGTGCACCCCTGTGTGTATGCAGAGGCCAGAGGAGGATGTCAGGTGCCCTGGTCTACCACTATCTAATTCCTTCGAGATGAAGTTTCCCATTGATTCTGGAGTTAGCTGGTAGCCAGCCCGCCCCAGGGAGCCTTCTGTTCCCCCACCCACCCCCCTCCCGCTCGAAGTTACAGAAATACTCAGGCCTTTTTTGTAGTAAAATCACTTTATGCTTATCCCCAACTAGCTTACAAATAAATGAGACCCAGACTATGGTTATTTTATTTGGCTTTGACAATTACTGGTGGGTGACACCTAATCTATTCTTCTAACTGCTGGCCTGGCAACCCCCAGGCCCCCGCCACTGGTGTACTCCAGATAATTGCTGTTTCTCCTGGTCATGTGCTCATCATCCATCTCCCCTCACGGCAGGTTTCTTCTCCTCTCCTTCCTTCTCTTCTCTTTTCTCTCTCCCAACCAGGTCACTCCAAACCCACCTACCTCTGATTCCTTCAGTAATTGGTTGTAGCCAATTTTATTTAACTAGTAGTTTCAGATCAAGGAACAGGATTTGCACAACACAAGCTCATAAATGTGAGAATTCACTTGTAGACCTAGACCTTCTCCTTCCTGTACAGAATTTAGCATTACAATGCATAGCAACAAAACAAACCTCAACAGCTTTTCACAAGTGGGATCGGTATTTGAACTCAGATCTTCAAGCTTGTGAAGCAATTAGCTTTTACACATTGAGCCATCTTTCCAACTGCCATTTTATTTATTTTTTAAACAGAACAATGATTACATCTGAACCTTGTTTGATGGAGAAAGCAAGGAGGAAATGATATGATCTGGCAGAAACAATGAGATCCAGTGCATTTCAGTAGCATGTGATGTCATTGTGGATATGTGTTTGGCAGCAGAGGCACTGTTGTTATAGATGCACTCCTGGAGAAGCCTACTCATGCTTATTGTTGGTCACCATGTCCTTCTCTCTTGGACATAACCAATTTGGTTTCCACCATCTATAAAGGATTGAAAGAGACCATCAGCTTCAGCGGATTAGTTCTGGGACTCCTGCCTCAGGCAGAATTTAAATCTGGAGATGAAATCCACCTCTTAGTTTCTTCTATTCCCAAGACCTCTCAGTCTGTTTATACTTACTCAAGAATATAATAATGGAATTAATTGTAGATCCATGGATATTGATTAACCATTTTTTTTGTGTCATTATGATGTTAGGTATTCCAAGTAATAGTAACAAAATAGATGATTCTAAACACCATCTAATTCAGATCTGAAGATGAAGTGAAAGGTAAGATACACATTATTTTGGTAGTCATGGGAGGCTTTGGAACGGTAGAGAACATCTTTCTAGAAGAAACCACTTCTTCTAAGGAAAGGGACTGCAGAGAAATGTCAGGAAAGGAAAAGAGAAAGTATAGTAAGAAAATATAATAGACTGAACTCAGCTATCCGTCGACCCAGAGGCTCAAGACCAGTGTAGGAAAGTATGAGCTCAGCTCAGACTATAAACAGAAAGGACAGAGCGGGAAGATAGGGAACGATACTCTTAGGATGATTGGGAACAGTGATGGAAATCCTGAAACAAGGTGAGTACAGAAGGGGATCCAGGCCCAGCTGACCCCTGTCATTCTCACAAAGTGTGATAAATCTAAGAGCTAAAACTATAAAAGTTCTCCAAAGCAGTAAGAAAAAAAATTGACCTTGATTTAGGAAAAGATCTTAAAAATATAATGCATACAAGACAGAGTATAAAATAAATCACAATAAATTAAGTTCATCAAATTAAAATATTTGACCTTTAACATATACTCTTTAGAAGAATCATGGACAGAAGAACAAATCTTTCAAAATAAGTATCTCATGAAGGACTTTTCTATAGAGCACATCTTAAAATGATTCATCAAGAAGACAACTTTATTTCTTTAAGTAAGTAAAACATTTGAACCAAGATCCAGCGTCAGGTCAATGAACATGCCAGGAGCTACTCATTGTCATCAGTCAGTAGAGACACACAAATTAAAATCACCATAAAAATATCACTCTCCTCTCCCTGGAATGCCTAGAATAAACAAACAAACAAACAAACAAACAAACCCGAGCAATATTTCAGGTAGGTGAAAGAGTGTGGCACACTGCACCTCTCTCATACATTGGCAGAAATGCAGATTGAGGCAGCCTTCATTGCCATGCCACATAGAAATTCCATTCAACTATTTGCACAAGGGCAATAAAAGTATATATCTATATAACATTCTGCATGTAAAAAATTTCAAACTGTAAGTCAATGGCTATAAATAATCCAAATATTCATCAGTCAACTAGTACTCAGATAAACGTACTATGTGTGATGTATATCACACACACATGCACACACGCACACACACACACACACACACGAAGGTGTGCATGCTGGAACTCAACAACAATAAGAAACGAAATAATTAAAATTGCATACAATTCATACAGGTATGAGTTTTAAAAGCTATTCGCCAACTGAAAGAAAACAGAAATAAACAATTCCATAATTACATGAATTCAGTTAAATGAGGAAAGAGAAAAACAAACAAAGTTGATAGACATCAATAACTACCTGAGGCTTGAGGTAGGAAGAGGTCATTAGAGTCAATTAAGGCCATTACATCAATTTTAGAATGATAAAATGTTCTGCATCTTGAGTATAGTGATCACCACTATATTCCTCAATGGCCTATTTCCAGGTTCCCTATTGGGCTCCTGTCCTAACTTCCCTGAAAATATAAATAAACCATTTCCTCTCTAAGTTGGTTTTGATCAGAATCTTATCAAAGCATTACCAAACAAACTAAGATACTTACTGAGTCTGGATAGTGCTGCCTACATGTGCATGGGTGTGGCACCATCTACTGGGGCATGGATGGTTTCTCAGGGTACGTACCTAATTTTTATGGGTTAATTTCATATCCTGCTACTTTTCTGAATGTGTTTATAAGCATTAGGATATTTTTAGTGGGGTCTTTAATTTATAGAATCATGTCATGTGAAAATAGGGGTACTTTGACTTCTTTTTCTGTTTGTACACCCCCCACCCCCCATCCCATTCTTTTCTCTTACTGCTGTAAATGAGGCTTCAAGTACTATGTTGGACAGGAAAGAACCGACATCCTGTTTTCTGATTTTAGTGGAAATACTTCAAGTTTTTTTTGAAGCACTAGCACGATTTTGGCTGTGGGTTTGTTCTTGAAATGTCTCTTATTATCTCCATAGTCTCTAGAACTTTTATTGTAACAGGGTGTGTTGCATGTAGTTTTATGCTACTGCCTTTGCTCCAGACTGGCTGCGCTACCAGCTCCCACCCAGCTTTCTTCAAATCCTTGGACAAAACACACACACACACGCACACACGCACACACGCACACGCACGCACACACATTCGAATCCTTGGACAAAACACACACACACACACACGCACACACGCACACGCACACACACACATTCGAATCCTTGGACAAAACACACACACACATGCGCACACACGCACACACGCACACACGCACACGCACGCACACACATTCGAATCCTTGGACAACACACACACACACACGCACACACGCACACACGCACACACGCACACACGCACACACGCACACGCACACACACACATTCGAATCCTTGGACAACACACACACACACACACACACACACACACACACCTTTACAACTTGCCTTCTTGGCACAACTGCTGGGCACTGATATCTCCCACCTGGAAAAGCACGCCCTTTCCAATTTATTATCTCTGTCTCTTTACCTGCCCTAACCTTCAGTGGCTAATCTCACCTAGTTCCTGTCAAACATCCTTGGCCACCTGCCTGTAGTAGCGGCCACAGGCCCCAGCTACCCCCAACCCCTAAGACCTCACATGATTGCTGCATTCTTCTTCCTCCAAAGCATGGCAGAAACTCCTCTTTCCTTCCTTAAGTCTGTCTTTTCCCCCTTGGGACCCAGAAGACTCACCTATACCTTCTGCCCAGCAATTGGCCCCTGGCCTTTTTTACTGACAAATCAAGAACCAATTGGGGAACAGGACCTTAGCATAAGACCCACCCCCTTCAAGGTTGCTAGGTTTTTGTTAAAAGTCTTTTCTGCATCTAATAAGATGATTGTATGATTTCTGTCCTTGAATCTATTCATGTGGTGAATTACATTTATTGATTTACATATATTGAACCATCCCTGCATCTCTTGGATGAAGCCATTTTGGTCATGGTCAATGATATTTTTAATACATTTTAAAATTTGGTTTGCCAATATTTTATTCAGCAAATTTTGAGTCTATATTCACTACAGAGATTGGCCTATAATATTCATTCTTCTCTCTGTCTCTGTCTGTCTCTGTCTCTCTGTCTCTCTCTCTCCTAGTTTTGATATTAAAGTAATACTGCCACTGAAATTCAGAATATTCATTTTCTATATGGAATAATTTGAGGAGTTCATTCAATGTCTGGTTTAATTCTGTGCTGAATCTATGCGGCCCTGAGGTTGTTTTACTAGCGAGACTTTTAAAGACGATTTTTAAAGATTTATCTTTATGATTTTTGTTTATATGTATCTTGTGTACCTCTCTGTGTGTGCACATGTGTGTGCAGGTGCCTGTGGAGACCAGAAGAAGGCATCTGATGGCCTGGATATGGAATTACAAGTGGTTGTGAGTTAACTGATATGGATGCTGGGAACTGAACTCTGGCCTTTTAGAAAATCAGCAAGCATACAGCTTCTATCCCTTTAATTACTATCTTTATGTTATTGGTGGTTGGTCTGTTTAAATTACTTCATCTTGATTTAATTTTGGTAAGTACATTTAACAATTCATCCATATCTTTCAGAGTTTTCATTTTTGTGTCATTCAAACTTTTGAAGTATGCCTTTATTATTCCCTGAATTTCCTCAGTGCCTGTTGTAATCTCTCTTTTCTTATCTCTAACTTTATAAATTCAAGTATTTTTCTTTTGCTTATATAATTTTTTCAAAGAACCAACTCAGTTTTTACTGATTTTTAAATATCTTTTATTTTTATTTTATTAAATTTAGCCCTGAGTTTGATTATCTCTACCTACTGCTTTTGAGTATTGTTTGCTTTTGTTTTTCTAAAGCTTCCACTTGCATATTTAATTTGTTATTTTGAGTGATTTCATTCCATTCTTTAGGCTTGCAAAATTTTCTCCTATGAGTTTATGGAGAATATTCTCTATGCCTTTTTTATAGTATTAGTCTTTCTGTTGTACCCATTTTCCAAAGGTTGAGTCTTTTTATGGTATACAGAGCTCTTCCATGCATTGCTTATACTTCTTCTTAAATATATCATTATTAAATCATCATTATTATTGAACTACCAACATATTAAGTGATCCAATTCTTCGGCCTCATCTTTCATCCATGATTCAGTTTTCTACATAGTCCGTTATATTGGTGAGGCTTTCTACTGAGGTTTTGATTTATCTTAATGGGTTTTTCCTTTCCAGCATCATTCCAGTTTGGAAGCTCACCCCATGAGCTTCCACTGTCTGTATTTTTCTTCATATTCTTGTTTTCCAAGCTTTCGTAAGAATAGCTCACTGAGCTCTGAGTATAACACACTAGGGCTTTTATAGCCCAAAGTCAAGAAGGAGACAGTAGTGAATGCTTGTATTCTACTCTTGTATTGTTTGTGTTGCTCCTTTTTGTATAGTTCAGGATTTCATCCTGGGGAGTGGTACTACCCACAATGAGTTGGTCTTCTCAATTTAATTAACCTGATCAAGATAAATCTCCACAGGCAATCAAAGAGGCCTGTCTCCAAGATGACTCTAGATTTCATTGGGCCAACAGTTAAGATTAACCATCACATGTCTGTTATTTGGTTATGGTGTATCAGTCTTTCTGCTTAGGATCTTGTCTTTAAAGCAGTGGAATTCCTCTCTGTGGTTAAGTTTGATTTTCATATATTGATAGATAATTCTTTATGTCATTTCCTTCCTTAAATGTTGATTGAGCTCTATTTATGCCCAAGGCTCACTGTTAGTGTAACATGGAGTATATAGAGACAGCACAAATATTTCTATTTTGAAAATGTAATTTATCTTAGGTCAAGGCGCGCACACACACACAAGGAAGTCTTAAACTTGGTATCTACTGAATTTCCTCATAGAAGAAAAAAGATAAAGGGGAGGGGTAAAGCCTCTTTGTGCCGGCTAAGCAATGTGCTTGTACTTGGCAATGAATGAATAAGGACTGGGTTTTCATCCTACACTTTCTCCTGGAAAATCCAGTTGGCGGAGAGTTTGTTCTCCAACACACAAGTGATGCCTGGCTGCCTCACCTGTGCTGAGTGTATTGGGGGTTTTCTATTACTGAAGAGAAACACTATGACCAAAAAGCAAGTTGGTGAGGAAAGGATTCATTTGGCTTACACTTCCACATCATTGTTCATTATCAAAGGAAGTTGGGACAGGAACTCCAATAGGACAGGAAACTGGAGGTAGGAGCAGATGCAGAGGCCATGGAGGAGTACTGCTTACTGGCTTGCTCTTTATGGCTTGCTCACTTTGCTTTCTTATAGAACCCACGGGCCCAGGGATGGCACTACCCACAATGGGTTGGGCCCTTCCCATCAATCACTAATTAAGAAAATGTGCTACAGACCTCCCTAAAACCTGATTTTATGGAGGCATTTCTCAATTGAGGTTCCCATCTCTTGGATGAAGATAGCTTGTGTCAAGTTGACATGAAACTATTCAGCACACTGGTGTTACTGCTCGCTTTGCTATGGGCTTGTACTTGCTTAAAAGGGAACACCTGCTTAAAAAAGAAAGGGACCTGGGCATAGCCTACATGTTTTTATATGTTTAGAAGCATAAAATATGGCTTATCCTTCCATGCTTGAGATGGACATTGGGGAGGCTAAACGGGAAGCTTGTGTTGTCTAAACTCCTCACGTGGCTTTTGAATTTAAGTAAAGTGGGCCCCAATACACAGCCAATTTCTGGCTAATAAACCCAATGATAATAAAGAAATCACTGAGAAAGAAAGAGAGGAGAGAGAAAGGACAGGTAAAGATGAATTCTAATGTAAAAGGGAATCTCTGAATAGAGTTTAATCATTAGGGATAGAAGGGGACTCTTTCCTTATTGACTCAGCAAACAGTACCTGAAAGATTCTGGGTGACTAAAGCCCTTCTTATTGATCCTGGAGTCAGAGAAAATAACTCTGACCTCAGACCCTTCACAAAGATTAGTCTAGAAAAACCTAAGATAACCGAAAATCTATTATTCATAGGCCTAATTCATAGAGACAATGGGATAGATAGGTAGATAATATTGTTTTCTCTTTACTAGTCTAGTGCTTTGTACCTTAAATATCATTGTTCTAACATGATTGTCAAATTCCTGATTTGCAAGGTGAGTTAGGACCACAGCACACTAACATGATGCCATGGCATTTTTTTAAAAAGCAATATTAGTCTATGTTAAGAGTTAGATAATTTTATGTAAAAATTTGAGGTTCCTGGATTCACACACACACACACACACACACACACACACACACACATCCTTAAATATGGCAACAAATCTGTGTTGTTGTGCAGCCCAGTGGTCCCAAGTTTACTCTCTCATTATCAACGGGGACAAGCATTTCCTTGTTGTCACCCACCACAATTATTCTTTTGTCTATTCGCCCCTCATCCCTTATTCATTTCAATTTATCTGTTTAGTTCCTGTTGGTATTTGAGTTTGTGACCTATACTCTAAGAAAGAAATACAAAGTCACCGATAAAGAAAATAAAATTGAAAGTACAGGAAGAACCCAGTGAATCCTGCTGGGGAAATTACCTTTACCCTAATACATAAGTGGAATGTTCTACCCACTCATATTGCATGAGAGATAAGTATCTGACTGTGTTCAATATTTTGGCACTGCATTTGGCAGGACAATGAATGGCCCTATTCTCCCAGTCTGGGGCTATACCTTTCATAGAGAAGGTTTAATACCTTCTGTTTAGTTTTAAGCAAGAAGAATGGAAATAGACAGACAGGAGCCATTGCTTTTGTCTTCCCTCTGCAGTTCTTAGTGCTGAATAGTTCCTGCAGTTCTCAACATATCTAGTATGCCTTCTATATTCCAACACCATTTTATTTCCTCAGTTGCGCAGTTAGAGGGAGTGGTTAACCCAAGGTCCTTATTCTAGGACCCAGCTGCAGAACTTCATATGGATTTGATCAATTTTCCTCTTTATTTTTATTCAAAATGTCTTCTTATACTCATCTAACTTTTCTTCTTGCTTAAACTTTGACTTCGAAATAACAAAGGGCTGACTATTGCCCTTTAAAGTTTTCTCTTTTTCTTTTTCTATGTGACCAGGCTTTACAAAAGGCTATTTTATTCTAAGAAATTAGGTTTCTGGTTATCGAGAGCCCTAAATAGACATGAATTACAAGAACGTCCTTTGAAAATCCCAAGCAGCACTTGTTTCATTAAATTCCATGGAGCAACCTTAATTTAGTGGAACACTGGATAGGCTGTTCTTTTAACCTATTATCACTTTGGCCAGGCCCATAAACCATATTCATGGATGATTCCATCAAGAAGGACAACAGTGGGATTAATATTATTTCAGGACACAGTAAATGCCACAATGATGAAGCTGTTTAAGATCTGGTGCTCACAGTGTCACACTGAATGCATTGACATTTACTCCGCTATCACTTCATTTCCAATATTCCTTCCAAATCAGCCGATGCTAATGCTTCAGTATGTGTGCAGAATACAATGTGGGTGGGGGTTGGGAGACTGGGAAGAGATTGTACAAGCCCTTTGCTTTCCTTTGATATTCAGCATAGGCACCTGTACTTGGATAGTATTTTATGTGCACTGGGACCTCAGATGTCCGTTTGTAGGACCACAGGCTCCCTGAAACTGTTTTATTCCCCCTCTAGTGTTGGATCAAAAGTCATCATTGAGTACTTCTTAATTGTGACTGAATGTTATTGCTGTCCTGGTATGAACTGGAGCCTCATCTTCTCAGCATGTTGGAATTGGGGACATAGGAAATGGAAACGTCCCCAATAACTTAGAAAGCCTTATGTGTAATACCGCTTGGACCTTATCCTTAAATTTGATGCCGTTGATAGCAGCATAGGCATAAAGATGAGAACTATCTGAAAGCCATGGGCAGATTTTGGGAATATCTTTTAAAGTGGTAACAAAGGTGTTCTACAATTTTGTCATGATTTCTCTCTCCTCTCCTTTCCCTTCCCCTTCCCGTCTCTCTTTATTTCTCTTTCTTTGTTAGGAGTGCTGGGAACTAAGGCCCTTGCACAGGAGAGGCAAATTTCCCTTTTGATTTTGAAGATTTGTAGAGTTGGAAAAAAGTTGAAAGTGGCCTGATTCATGGCTCTTAACTTTTAATGTGATCCAAATCTCCTGAAGGGCTAGTTCATCTCAGGAACTACATTCCTAGTGTTCCCAGACCTGTAATCTGACATCAAGAATGCAGGTCTGCATAACACTTCACTGACTAAGACTCACCGAGACCGGACAGTGTGTATTCCTTATTAGATGAGCTTTCTGTACATGTATAAATTTCTATTCTATAGGGCATCACATACTTGGCAGCCACAGTCCCAGCTGTAGTCTTACTTATTTTTGCCCAGTTGCAACCTAATGCAGCAAGGAAGAAAATGTTCTCTTACTGAAAGAATGCTTGGCCCTTCTGCATTTTCAACCTATAAGAAAGTCTTCAAGTGGAAAAGGACAGCTGATATACAGGTAACTTGTCTCTTTGAGGTTCCTCCTTCTTGATAATCTCAGTCCACTTTTCTGACTTCCAGAAACTCTTTTTCTCAGTTTATTTCTATTCCTCTTCAAGAGAATAAGACATCCCTCTTTGGGACTCATATATATATTCTATATTCTATACCATATACTATATACTGTATATTATATATATTACATATTACACATTACATATTATATATTAATTATATATCATATATCGTGTGTGTGTGTGTATGTGTGTGTGTGTGTGTAAAACTGACAGGAAATTCATAGCACCAACAAAATATGAAGGCCACAAGGTAGTGAATTGTCACACTAGATAGGAGAACAGTGGATGGACTTAGTATTACATAAGGAGTTCTGATAAAAGGAAACTTTCAGTGTAGAGAGGAGCAATTGAACAGGACTTTCTGGGTGTTAGTAAAAAAGCTAGGTAAAGAAGAGTTTGAAAGCGACATGATTCAGCAGCATTAAGGACCATGAGGAAGTAAACTAACATCTGAAAAATTGATGCTGGGTGTATCATAAGTACATCACTTACATCTTTGGCAAATGTTTGGGGAAGAAGAGAAACATGATGCATTGGGCAACTCAAGCTTCCATGTTGATTACTAGATAAACAGTAAACAATGCAAAGCAAGAAAAGACTCTGTTGTGTACTCTCAAGTTCCAAGGGTTCTCTGAGGATATGTGGGGAAGTCCTGACTCAACAAGTGTCCTACATGTCAGTCTGTCCAACCTCTGCTGCAGTTTGGAAAGCTTCATTGGGCTTTAAATGGACAAAGCTCACAGGAAGCCAGACCACGGGACACATCTTCCATCTCTTCCTCAACTTAGAGCACACTGGGAGGTGGCTGGTCTGGGAGGCATTGTGCTGCAGGTGTCACCTTCTCAGGATCCCCACCATACAGACCACTAAGCTAAACTAGAGAGGAACAGCTAATGATTGAACTGAACTCTGAACTGAAGGTAGGTTATGTGACATGTGTCTTACTCAAGTGGTTTCTGTTACATTGCATTACCTGGAGTTGAAGAATTAAATGAATAACACTTGTTGGTGTGGTATTTGTAGTAGTAGTGATAGCAGTAGCAGTAGAAGCTGTGTGTGTGTGTGTGTGTGTGTGATAAGTTTGATCACTTTCAGCGTTCGTTTAGAGGCATAAATTCCATTCATTATTCCATCCAGCAATCCTAACAGCATCCAACTTCAGATGGCTTTCATCTTGCCCAGACAGGAGCCCTGTACTTGTGAGCACTTAGTTCTTACTCAGTCTCACTTTGGTTCCTGGCAAGGTCTACACTCAGGGTAAATATCTCTAGGAATTTGAAGACTCTTTGTATCTCATATCAGTAGGATTATTCCATATATGTTTTTTATTTTTGACTTACTAAAATGTTTTTAAGTTTCATTTGTAGTTTTGTATATGACAAGATTTACCTGTTATATCAGACAAATAGCTTATTATATGCACACACACTTTGTTGATATCCTCATGTGTCCAAGGACATTTGGGTTATTTCCTGTTTTCTGGCTTTTAGACCTGTGGTTATGAATGCTGGTGTATAGGGCTAATGTTCTGTTTGAAGCTCTGCTTAAAATCCTATATAACATTCCTGAATGGGCTACTTGAGGTCGCTCCCATTTTGGTATGCAAGAGCGTCCTCAGCATGCTAAATAATCAATAAATTTCTCTTGCATTTTGCATCAATCCCAACTCCAGGTATTCACTCGGACAGTCTCGGGTAAGTTAAGGCTCGCCCAGAGTCTTACAATACAAACCTACAGATAAGCGCGCGTGGACACACACACACACACACACACACACGCACACACACACACACACACACAGCTGGCAAAGGTGAAGTCTTTAGACCCAAGGTCCTATTTATGTAAAACCTACACAAAAGTGGTATTCTGCTTCAAACAGTTATGTAACTGATTATGTCAGTGTTTACTTTTAAGTTTCCTGAATTTCCCATGTCAGCCATTTTGTGCTGACCCATAGCTCCCTGGTGGTACAGCATTGACCATCTTGGCCTATAACAGACACCGTATCAGATACCATACCATGTTGTTTAAACATAACTGGTTCTTTCTGTCCTCTGTTCCCTATAACCCTTCAGGCTGCTATGTATAAAAAAGCATCATCCAAATTTAGTACTCTTACACATGGGAACTTGGAAACAGTCTGATCCATAATGTGGAAGGCTTAATTTCAATCTCTGTTTCTGTCTTTATATCTCTCTTTGTTTCTCTGTCTGACTCTGTTGTTTATCCTGAGAGAGGTTTTGCTGTATGTAGCCCAGCTTGTCCTCGAACTCATGATCCTTCTGCCTCACTCAGACTTCCAAATGCTAGGATTATAGATGCATGCCAGCATGCCCAGAAATCTCTTAAACTATTTCGTGTATGTGTGTGAGTGTGTGTATTCTTATGTGAAAAATAATACCATTAACTACCCTCTTTTATGTGAGAGCTTTATGAATACTGACATTATAAGTACTAGAAAATGTGTATATGAATGTAAAACATACACTAAGAATCCATTAATGTGTGGCTTGTTAGATATGAGGTAGAGTTTGTTCTTTTAAAATAGAAACTACTATATTTCTGATACCAGATAGTTTTTCCTATCAAGAGAAGTTGGAAGTCAGTTTTCTTTTTTCAATTTATTAGGCAGTCACAGTAACTGGAAAGATTATGTGAACATATGATTTGTATAGGTATACACATATTTACAGAATCCTGTGCACACCCAAGTATGGACCAGTTCCCAATAAGACTGCAACATCTCATGAATAGCAAATGGAATTTCTTGCAGGAGACAGTTTGTGAGGGTGGAAATTAGTAGAGGAGCTGGGGTTGAGGTTGCTGGGATGCAGGACAGAGTTATAGCTGTCTTGAGGGAGGTGCAGGAGACCAGGAAATGACATTAGTCCTTCCTACTCAGAGTTCCATCCTGTTGTACGATGCAGCAGATGTCAAGCTACTCCTATCTCCCCAGGGCCACAAAGGAAGAAGATGAGTCCTGGTCCTTGCCTGTCTCCCTTGTTCCTGCTCAGGGAGGCCTGACTCTAGCAGCCATGGGCCTGCAATGTCTCAGCTCTGTGGAGCAACTTTTCTGCTTCTCAGGAGGGATGCAGCAAGGAGTACAGTCACAGGAGGGATGCAGCAAGGAGTACAGTCATGTATCTCCCGTATCTCTTCCTCTTCTCCCCATAAAGTGAGGTGTGTGCTTAGACAGGCTTGTGGGTCTTAGGAACAAGGACATTTTGCACATAATTTTTATGTCTTTTCTCCAGGGACCACCTATGTTCTTTGCTTGCTTTTTAACAAGATGCCTGACCTGGAAGCCATGGGCCTTACCCTTGGCTGGCAGTACAGCCAAATATAAACAAAGAAGGGAGCACCTGGAGTCAGACATTATGTTTACTAAACAAAACCGACAAGTTCTCGGTGTTTTGTGAGGAAGTGCTGCAGCTTTTAATCCCCTAGTGCTGTCGAGGATCCATTTTATTGAGCTTGGTAATGACAGTCCTGCTGGAGCAGCTGGGTAGTTCCTATTAGCTCTAAGAGACCCGCGAGGGCAGTTTTTTCTATAGAAAAATTATGTTTTTCATTTAGACCAAGAACAGCCTGGTGGTCTCAGCATAGTTCCTATAATTTTAAAAAGAGTAGGAAGATCATAGCCCAGACTGTTCCTCAAATATTGGGGTGGCTGGAGTTGGCAAATAAAATCATAAGATCTAGTTAAATAAAAGTTTCAGATAAATTTTTTTGGAGTTTATGTATGTATTATGGGATGTCATTGCTTTAAGAAAGTATTAGTGGTTCATTTAAACTTCAAATTTAACTGAGTAGCCTGCATTTTATTTGGAGATATTTAGTACTTTTCCTAATAAGTTGCTTATATTACACTCATGATAAGAAACTCATTTGACTAGGAGGTAGATATTGCTTAAGCAGTGGAGAACACAACAGCTCTCATCCTAGACTAGAAGTCAAAAATGTCTTTTCTTTGTTTTGTAGGTAGTTTTATTCTTGCCAGAGGTCAAGAATGCCAGAGAGGAGTCATGTTTGCTCTTCCTTCCCACAAATGAATATTCTTGCCTGGGAACTCATGTGTGGATATGAGCAAAGCTAAACCACATGCACACCCCATAGATAGGCTATAATGAACCAACCCATCATCCCCCTTCACATGCCTTACCCTAATGTCTGCCAAAGTCCTACAAAAAAGCCACTGTACTGATACCTTGGTGGTATTCTGTACCTAGGGTCCCCTTCTACTATATAGAGCATTTACATAGCATCTTTCCTTAAGTTCCCACCTACAGTCTGATACTAAAATGTCCTATGAGACTCACCTTTCTATGGTCCATGAGTTTCATTTTTCTAGTTTGGGAGGGCACAGAGGACACCCCACTTTTCTGAATCATCCTGGTGCATGGGCTCGAAAATTCTAGGGCATGGACTAGTGTCCTACTTTATCTATCTGTCTGTCTATATATCTGTCTACTTATTTATGTGTGTGTGTGTATATGTGAGAGACACACAGAGAGAGAGAGAGAAAGAGAGAGAGAGAGAGAGAGAGAGAGAGAGAGAGAGAGAGAGAGAGGTGGAGGTCAAAGGGTATTTCCACCATGTGAAAGCCTAGCTATACTTGGTGGAAAGTATTTTTACCATGGAGTCATCTCTCCAGGCTATAGTATATGAGGGGATGCAGTAATGAAATTGAGGACATGACTACTCCATGGTTTGGTTAGGTTTTTATTTTTGGTAAAAGAGAGAAGATATCCAGAGGAATCTGAAAGAGTCCAGAGCCCAGAGCAATAGAAGTAGAGTGAACATGGCCAGGGCCATCTGTGAGAAAAAGGAGGACAACTGGAAGACAACAGAGAGTGCAGAGTGAAGATAGCCACAGCAGAGTAGTAAGAAGTGCCAGGTTATAGGGAGGATGAGTATGTGAGGGGAGGGAAGCCCATGAGCTGGAAGGGGTTTAGGGTAGAGGAAGAGCTAAGAAGGCCTAAGATGCTAGCATGGACTCTGACATATGTAAGAAGTATTGTGTGTAAGGACTGGAGGAGTATGGAGGCTAGCGTGGACCTTGATGTGCTTGTAGGCAACACAGGTATATGGTAATTGGAGCACCATATGTCCCTTCTGCCAGATGTAGGGAAGTGACTCCTTTTGGTGATGGGAGCCCGTTTCACAAGTTCCCGAGGAATGTTGCTCTTTATCTAACAGCCAGAAATTCTCCTTTCTGGACATTTGGACACCCTTTTGGAGTTTGGGGAATTGGAGTTTCCTTTGGATCCCATACCCACCATGGTTTATTTTTATGCTTTAGTTTACCCTTATTTACCTTCCATCTTTCTGTCCTCACCTACAGGTAGGAGGTACGGGCTGTTCTATTTTCCACATCTGTCTGTCTTCTTTATACTCCCTTTTACTTGGAAACTGGGCATGATTAGTCTGTTCCTTCCTGTCTTACATGGCCAGGAACCAAAAGTGAGAGTGTGTCTGGTTCATAAGAAAGCATGTAGCATCAGCCTGAGAGAACGAACACTTTGAGAAAGCTGGACCTAGGATGTCGGTACAGATCAACAGCTTACCCTGGTGATAATGGATGAGCCTGTGGCTGCATGGTTGCTGCCATTGACTAGAAACCAGCACAGCAGCCAGGCTAGATTGTTGAACTTGGCAAATGGACTACTCTAAACATTGGTGCTAAGGATGCTTTATCTATAGGGTCTTGGTGCCTATGGTCTTTGCCTCATGATTCTTTCTACTTATATCTTTACTAAAACTCAAAGCACACATTGGACCTCACACAATAATAGTGGGAGACTTCAACACCCCACTCTCTTCAATGGACAGATTTTGGAAACACAAACTAAATGGAGACACAGTGAAACTAACAGAAGTTATGGACCAAATGGATTTAGCAGTTATCTATAGAACATTTCATCTTAAATCAAAAGAATATACCTTCTTCTCAGCACCTCATGGTACTTTTTCCAAAATTGACCATGTAATTGGTCACAAAACAAATCTCAACAGATATAAGAAGATTGAAATAATCCCATGCCTCCTATCAGATCACTATGCCTGGTCTTCAACAGCTATGGTTGTTCAACAACAACAGAAAGCCCACAGACACGTGGAAGCTGAACAATGCTCTACTCAATGTTGACTTGGTCAAGGAAGAAATAAAGAAAGAAATTAAAGACTTCCTAGAATTTAATGAAAATGAAAGTACAACATACCCAAACCTATGGGACACAATGAAAGCAGTGTTAAGAGGAAAACTCATAGCTCTGAATGCCTCCAAAAAGAAACTGGAGAGAACATACACTGGCAGCTTAATAGCACACCTGAAAGCTCTAGAACAAAAGAAGATAATATACCCAAGAGGAGTAGGAGACAGAGAATAATCAAATTAAGGGCTGAAATGAACCAAGTAGAAACTAAAAGAACCATACAAAGAATCAACAAAACCAGGAGCTGGTTCTTTGAGGAAATCAACAAGATAGATAAACCCTTAGCCAGACTAACCAGAGGGCACAGAGACAGTATCCAAATTAACAAAATTGGAAATGAAAAGGGAGATATATCAACAGATTCTGAGGAAATTAAAAAAAAAAATCATCAAATCCTACACAAAAGCCTATACTCAACAAAATTGGAAAATCTGGATGAAATGGACAATTTTCTAGACAGATACCAAATACCAAAGTTAAATCAAGATTAGATAAACCATCTAAACAGTCCCATAATCCCCTAAAGAAATAGAAGCAGTCATTAAAAGTGTCCCAACCTAAAAAGGCCCAGGACCAGATGGGTTCAGTGCAGAATTCTATCAGACCTTCAAAGAAGACCTAACACCAATACTCTTCAATCTATTCCACAAAATAGAAACAGAAGGAACATTAGCCAGAACATTCTATGAGACTACAGTTACACTGATACCAAAACCTCACAAAGACCCAACAAAGAAAGAAAACTTCAGACCAATTTCCCTTATGAATATCAATGCAAAAATACTCAATAAAATTCTTGCAAACCAAATCCAAGAACACATCAAAACGATCATTCACCATGATCAAGTAGGCTTTATCCCAGGTATGCAGGGATGGTTTAATACCCAGAAATCCATCAATGTAATCCACTACATAAACAAACTCAAAGAAAAAACCCTCATGGTCATTTCATTAGATGCTGAAAAAGCATTTGATAAAATTCAACATCCCTTCATGATAAAAGTCTTGGAAAGATCAGGAATTCAAGACCCATACATAAACATAGTAAAAGCAATATACAACAAACCAGTAGTCAACATCAAACTAAATGGAGAGAAACGTGAAGCAATCCCTCTAAAATCAGGGACTAGACAAGGCTGCCCTCTTTCTCCCTATCTATTCAATATAGTGCTTGACGTTCTAGCTAGAGAAATTAGACAACAAAAGGAGGTCAAAGGGATACTAATTGGAAAGGAAGAAATCAAAATATCACTATTTGCAGATGATATGATGGTATACTTAAGTGACCCGAAAAACTCCACCAGAGATCTGCTACAGCTGATAAACACCTTTAGCAAAGTGGCCAGAGATTTCCCTTTTAAAAATAATATTTTCTGTGTATGAGTGTTTTGCCTGAATGTATGCCCACACTACCTCCAGACCTGGTGCTTGACAGAGGCAATTGGAATTGGAGTTACAGGATTGTGAATCTCCATAGTGGCTACTGAGAAACAAACCCTGGCCCTCTGGAAGAAGAATTAGTGCTTTAACTTCTGAGCTAGCTATCTCTCTAACCCCTACTAAGATCTTTATAAGACGATCAGAAACAGATTTAGAAAGGAGATAAAACAGGGGAAAAATATCTTATGGTCAGACCATAGGATATTATCCTAAATTCTAATTCCCAAGAGGAAATGAAAACTGGCTTTTGCTTCTTTTGCTTGTAAGCAGATGGGCCATCTCAACTGGGAATGACTCAAGAAAACTATAAAGCCCTTAAAGCCATGTCTACCCGCCAAGTAGGCCATTGGAATATCCCTCAAAATATACACTCTTGGATATTCCAAGTATATAGTTGTCATCTATGTTTGTAATTTATGTGATGAGAACAATTAGCATTACTCAAAGTCTTGTTAGGTCTATGAAACAGACTCTATAACAAGAATACCCCTGTCTAATTGAGGTCATATACCTGGAGAGTTTTTAGAAAGTCAGTTCACCTTTGTTGCTCTCAGAATATTCTTCTGAACAATGGTGATTTGAATAAGAATGGCTCCCATAGGTTCAGACATTTGAGTGCTTAGTCACTAGGGAGTAGAACTCTTGACATGATTAGAAGGACTAGGAGGCATGGCCTTGTTTGATGAAGTGTGTTACTAAATGTAGGCTTTTAGGTTGCAAAAACCCATGGCAGGCCCAGTCAGTCTCTTTTTCTCTTTGTCTGTAGATCAGAATGTAGTTCTTAGCTACTACTCCAACACCATGCCTGCCACCATGCTACCGCCTGATTATGATGATAATAGACCAAGCTTCTGAAAAGCTAAGCAAACCCCCCAGTTAAATGCTTTTTTTTAAAAATAAAAGTTTTAAGTACAGTTTACTGGGCCATCCTGCCACATATGTGGCAGAGGAGGGCCTTGTTGGCCAATGGGGGAGGAGAGATCCTTGGACCCAAGGGTGTTAGATGCCCCAGTGTAGGGAAATGCCAGAGAGGGAAGACAGGAGTAGGTGGTTGGGTGGGTGGGGGAATACCCTCATAGAGGGAAGGGGAGAGGGGAGGGGATGGAGACTTCCAAAGGGGAGACCTGGAAAGAGATAATGACCTGACATCTTGCTCAGCAGCCACAGGGACCTTTGCAAAAGCAAGTAGTTTGAAGCAAGCAGTTTTAAGAGACACTAAGATAAGTGGTTTGCTGGAGGGGAACAGGCAGTTTAACAGATGCTAAGGTAAGTTAGCTAGGACACCATGACCTTTGGATCTTAGAACAGAGTTGGGTAATTTCCCATGAGAATCTCTGTAAAGGAGACCAAATTCTAGTTAAACTTTAATGGCCTCGGCAAGAATACAAGATGGAGGAAGCTTTGTATTACCTTGCCCTGTCATATATGGCCGCAAGCTTACGGAGAACAGGAAGAGAATTGTGGTTTAAATAAGAATGGCTCCCACATGCTCATATATTTGAATGCTTAGCTAGCAGAAGTGGAACCCTTTGAAAAGTTTAGATTTATAGTGGTTTTTAACCTGTCAGTCACAACTTCTTAGGGGTTTCCTATCAGATATTCTGCACATCAGATATTTACATTATAGTTCATAACAGTAGAAAAATTAGTTCTATGGTATCAACAAAATATTTTTATGGTTAGGAGTCACTGCAACATGAGGAACTATATTAAAGGGTTATAGCATTTCGAAAGTTGAGAATCACTCGTTTACAAAGATTAGAGGGTATGGCCTTGTTGGTCAAAGTGAATCACTCAGGGTGGGCTTTGGGGTTTAAAAAACTCATGCTAGGCCCAGGTAGTCTCTCTTTATCTTTTTTCTTTCTGTCTGTAAGTCATGATGTAGCTCTTGACTGCTTCACCAATACCATGCCTGCCATGTCTGTCACCATGCTGACTGACATGATAATAATGAACTAAGCTTCTGAAACGGTAAGTGAATCCCCAGTTAAATGCTTTCCTTTATAAGAGTTGCCTTAGTCATGGTGTCTCTTCACAGTAATAGTCCATTGATTAAGAAAATGGAGAATTTGTGTTAATTCTCTTTTCTGAAGAATGTCTTCAGTGTGGCTATTGACTCACAAAGTAGGCTGGAATAAAGCAGGTAAGATCAGACCATTTTAAAAAAAAACAAAAAAACAAAAAACAAAGAAAAGCTCTATAGCTCTTTTAGACTAAAAGTGACTTAGGTCCTCAACTTTCCTTGGGCATGAGCCAGTCTTAGAAGATTAAGTGTGGGCTACCCCTTGGTGCCTTCGAGAAAACTCTTCATTAGTGATTGATGATAAGGTAAATGTAAAGACTGAGAGGTGTTTAGGAGTACTTAAGTCTACTTGACATTTTTACCATATCCAGTCGTATGATTAGTGCGTTGTCTCATTGAAGATGTGCAGACTTTTCTGAGTGCTGGTGAGCCTATGTGATAAATGACATGAAATGTGAGCTGTGCATGATACAGTCACACAGTGGTCCCATGTATTATTACAAAATTGATTAGAACAATCACTCAGTGCCATGGCCTGCACAGTCGAGACAGACACAAGTAACTTAGAACTGTGATTGGAAGGGCCTTGTAATCGGATAGAGATGTAGCAGCAGCCTGGTTATCCAGCACATTTATTTTATATAGGATAAAGGAGGAGGCAGGTTAGGTCATCTTGGGGGGTGAGAACAGTTAGGGGAGTTTGGTCATGAAGTCATCGGGCTAAGGAAGATCAGTGGATGCTTTTTACATGTACTGTCTTTAGCTACAAGTCAAGAGTTCTTAACACTCATACGTGGACCAGGGGAAAGTCTTGTTCCTCTGAGCCTGACCCAGAGAAGGCCTTGTCATTCCCACTGGTCTAAGACATTGGCATCCTTGACATGGCCACACTTATGAATGCTTATTCATAACATAGTTTTTCCCCACATCGTGGATTCTCACCATGCATATTTTGAGGCATGGCTTCTGACTTGTGTGTCATGCACAAAATCCAGGAATGATTAACTGCTGTGTTTCTGGGCTGTTTTGGAGCCGGTAGGATGCTTGAAAGAACTTAAGCCACATCTACGAGAACACTTTGTTTCTGTCGAGGAAGCAATTCTCTATGTGAGCCATGATATGAAGGTGCTTTCCTCTTTCTCTTCCTCCTTCTCTTCCCCTTCCTCTTCCTTTTCTTCCACTTCTTCCTCTTTCTTTTTCCTTTCCACCTTCTTCAAATTATTTTTAATGCAACATACAAAGTAACAGATTTCATCTTTGCGTCTTCATACATATATATGCACACATGCATATATATGTGTCTGTGTCTTCTGTGTCTTCATTCTTGGTTTCTTTCTTCTACTTTTTCTTGTGCTTTATTCTCCATTCTGGCTGGCTGCCTTCCTTTCTTTCTGCTTTCCTATGGCAGGCTGCATGCATTGTGTACTCTCTCTTTCCCAGTTCCCTTCTTACAATCTCTCTATTGTATCTTGCCTTTCCCTGCTCAATCTTGTCTCTTCCAAACAGTGAAAACTGTAGAGAGAGAGGCTTGGACTGAATATTGCCCCAATTATAGCTGTCAAATGAACTGAACCCTGTGGTTCAAATTGGAATTCTGCTAGTAAGTACAAATGGGAAAACATCTTTTCTTGCTCAGGTCTGCTTTTCTTTCAAAGTTAAATACCTCCCTGGCATAACCCAAATAGACATGTCCTTAGAAATCGAGAACTAAATCAGAAAAAAAAGACTCATTGCACCTTGCCTTCCTAAGCTCGGTCCAAAAGCCTCAAGAGGAGTCATGTTTGAATTGGAGCTTTCATCATGAAGACACCAGAGAGCATCCCAAGAAGAGAGATACCTGGCTCCACCAAGCATCCTGGGGAAGTGAGATGCAAGTCTAAGATTTGAGCACAGGCACGATGGAGCACCACAAGCCCCCACCTTTCCAGCATAGATAGGAAGTTTCCTCCCCTCCCCTTGTTTGTTTTATCGCCTTCATAATCACCCACCACACAGTCTAGAAAAATAATCTCTGGGATAAATGACAGGCTTTACACACAGGGATGTTGGCCTCTGAGAAGTGCAGATGTGAGACTAAAACCTCGAGTTTTCTTGACTATCTGTCTCCTAAACAGTGTTATGCTAATTCCTCCAGATTGTGCTCAGGAGTACCAGAAGCTATATGCCATATCAAAATTTATATGCCACCGTGGAAGGAGGCTAAAGGGTTTTGGTCTGGGAAACAAAGACATCTTAAGAGGAATTCATTTAAGTGACCCGACCCGTCTGCTGACCTCTAGAGTCTTCTAATGATTATTCTACTTTGACTTTCAACAGTCCACAAACCTGCCTCCCCCACCCAACAGCTTTAATTAGCTTCCCAGTGCTTAACCCTTAAAGATAAATGGGCCAAGTTCAAAACACATTTGGATCTCCTGCTGTGAGGTTTTGTAGACATATCATTTTAATATCCTACCTAATGTCTTGTCTTCCATTCTGGTTGGCTTATAACTTCTCAGACTTCTCTTACTCTGATTCTGGCCTTGTCTATGTGACTTGAATCAGCTCATGGGATAGTAGTTAACTGCAGGTAAGTGGAAGCTTGAAATCCTGCTGGGTATTTCCTCTGCCATTCACATGTAATATTGGAGTTTAGCTGGTGCTCTGCAGCAGCTCCATACTTTCACAGGTACTGACGGGCACCTTCTGAGACATTGTGTGTCCCTACTTAACAGGTTTACTAGTGCCAGGACACTATGGCTCATCTGAAAGTTAAGTTTCATCAAAGGGTGCTACATCCCAGTCCCCACTCCTTTCCCTGACTTCTGCCTGGGAATCATATAGCCTGGCTGCAAAATCATACTGTGTATTACTCTCATCCTCAGTATATTAGTTTGCTCTATTCTGCTGCAATGAAACACTGACCTCAGTAACTTGGGGAAGAGTTTATTTGACTTAAAAGTTCCAGGCCATCATCAGGGGAAGGCAGGTTCAGAGCTCAAGTCAGAAACCCGGAGGTGGGAATGCAAGCAGATGTGGTGGAGGAATCCTACCTAATAATGTATTTGATAGTAAAAGTAAAATCCAGTGTGAAGCTCCACGGCTTCAGAATGACTTATATCAATAAAGAAGTTCACTGAGCTATACAGTCTTTGAGTGATTTTGGCACATTTTTTTTTTTTTATTTGCAAGTTTTTTATAAATAAATTTTAAATTAGAAAACAAAGCAAAGAAGTTACCTTTGTTTGTTTCTGTCACTGGGGCTTAGAATACCTTTAGAGACTCTTCTATGCTGTCTATCTCTGCTTCTAGGGCCTGAATTCTCTTTGGAGCACCTGTCATCTTGTTGCCCTTCTCTCTGTCTGTCCATAGCATTAATAACTCTTTTAATAAACTCCACAGTCACCAGTGACCTGTTTTAGTGTCCTCTTGAACCAACTACCCCTCCCAAATCCAAATGTAAACAATGTTTGTGGCTGGCCAAAACCTCCAACTGAGCACAATTTATAACTCAGCCCAGTTGACTCAGTCAAATCACTGCCTTCTGTGAGGAAAGACAAGTGCTATGATATTAAATCTGTACCACAGTGTGGATGAGTTAGCCCTGCCTTCTTGTCCATTTTTGTCTCACTGTGCTTGAAGTATAAAATCATCCACTTAGCCTTGCAATCCAGCTATGTATAGGAGTGGTATGTTGAGTCATGCCTCAGATACAACTAGACGCTATGGCTAGAAGTCAGGAGAAGCAGAATGCTAGGCAACCTTTGCTAGCTACAGGTTTAACACTCAGATTCCTAACCCTGCTACATAATTCCCTCTTTATGTTTACAGCTTGGTGGTCGTTTCTTCTGTGGGATTAGGAAAAAGTCCTGGAATGTAAAGTAGACCCAGAGTTTAGCGAGGTAGGAGAATAGGGGATGTAGGTAAGACCACCTACCACTCCACACCCAACCTGCTCCTTTTTCTGGCTGTTTTAGCCACAGACAGCTCTTTCTGTCCCAGATCTCATTTCAGGCTAGAATACTTTCATTCAGGGAACACTTAATTGTTTCCTCTTTCAGAGATCCTCACAACTCTAGTCTTACCCTCCATTTGGGACAGGAAGTTTTTTCTCTATTTGAAAAGAATCAACTCTGGAAGGTTCAACCCCTTTAGTCTGTTTCTCACTGATTATGCAACGGACTCCTATAAGTAGAGTCTTGTGATTGGCACCTGTACTGGCCATTTTCTTTCCCCTCAAACTCAAGCTATGCTAATTAGCTCTCTGCAGATCTCAAGAGAGAAAGTAGGTATGTTTTGTGTTGTAGTTCATACTATCTCTCACTGATATTCAAACAGCACACACAGCCAGGTACTGTTGCCTGTTGAATAATCCTAGACTTGACATTATAGCATTGAAATGGGTTCAGAGAAAGGATTTCATTCTTTAGAGGCCCTTTGCTCACATTTGGAGCAATGTTTTCTTCTTTTTGATGCTGATAGAACTTAAGGTCTCCGTGGAAGGTGAAGTCTAAGAAATAAGTAATTATTGCTCTGGGCTTTACCTCTAAGGCAAACAGACCTGAGGTAAATGTAGGAACAATTTAAGTGAAATAACATCATTTTCAATGAATCAAAATTGTTTGAGTTATCTGAATAAAAGAACAATACATAGACTCTACTTGGCAGATTTAGTTTCTGGGAAAGGCAAGCCCTGCTTTGGAGAGATACTGCCTATCACTGAATTTCAAAGATTACTGTTTTAGATTTTATGACAGTGCAAATGGTGATTCACTCAGTAGACATTGTACAGGATGGGGTCAAGTCCAGTTTGTTTGGTCAGTGTATCTTCTTCCCTCAAACACAAAGGTGCAGGATCAGCTTCTGCTGTTTGGACTCTGCAGGCTAGAACAACCCTGATCAGATCAAATACCCTAGTAGGGGAGGTGAGAGAATGAAGATTTTCTGTTTTTAATAGATGAATGATTTAAGGCAAAAAGTCCCCAGGCTGGTTTGTAGGAATAAGCAAAGGGATTGGTCTGGATAATTTGTAGGGTCCCTTTCAAGTCAGAATATATGTGATTTTAAAGCTTCTCTGGGCTGGAGATTCCACAGGATTTATTTCCTGAGCCCTAACCTGAGTTAAGTCTAGCACTGTTTGACCTCTTATGTGCCTGTAGGAAGGGAGGCCAGAGTTCTACAGATGTTTACATGTAACCTTCATATCTTAGAGTCTACAAGGGAATTGTGTGTGTGTTTACAAGGCCATTTCAGTCTGTGTGTGCTTGTATGTGTGTGTATGTGTGTGTATGTACATATGTGTATACGGGTGTATATGTATGTATGTATGTATGTCTATATAGGTATGTGTATGTATGTGTGCATGTGTATGTACACGTGCATGTAGGTGCATGTTCATGTATGTGACAAAGGGTGGTGATTAGGCCTCTAGAGCTGAGAATGACAGAGCTACTGCTTTTAATGTGTTGGGTCACTCTGCCAGAAAGAAAGATCATTCTGAAAGTTAGTATAATTGGAGATGACATGCATTGTTTAGAAGATAGTGTAACAATCTTTCTCAACTCATGTAGAATTAACTCCCCAATCCCACCTAACAGCAGAGTTATGGATATAAGATCCAACCATGTGCTTCAAAGGTGGGACACTTAGGAGCTTTTAGAGAAGACCATCAGTGGTCACTTAAAATATGAACACCATGTGCCTTTTGCATCTTACACTACTAGATGCTATCTGAGGTGGGACTACTCATATTGTAGCATGTGCAGAAAGACTGGCTGGGTGGACAGCCACAATCTTTTCCACCATAAAATTAAGTGCTGGGTTCAGGGGTCAAGGAGATGAAAAGGAATCATGTAAAGCCAGATTTTCTCTACAATTTATCTTGATCACAGTCTCTTCTTTATAGTTATTTATATCCGAGTAGTGAACCAAGCAAAAAATGTCACCTGAACTAAATAAAGTCAACATCAATTAAAAACCTAACACACACACACACACACACACACACACACACACACACACGTTTCATGTGAAAACATATGGCTTTCAAACATATGTGATTTTCATCAGACCTCATCTGTTTGTCATTTAAAGCTCAGGCCGTTTTCCATATTCCTATCAAAGGTTTTCTCCTGAAGATGAAAGCCTGGCGGATAACTGTCAAAGAGAAGTTTTCTGAAGTTATAAATAACCAAATGTTCAGGGGAAGAATGACTTCATATATAACAATACAGTTATGATCACAGCTCAAAGGAAACCCAAAGCTAAAGGATTGTCTTCTTAGGAGGAGATGATTGTGTCTTTGTTAATGGTGATATTTCTGGATCCCTCACCTGCTAGTAGGAGTTAGCTAGATGGAGAAATGGCTAGAATCCTGAAATTGTTGAACATAGATAGGACCCAGGACTGTGCTGGTAAATGGAGAGAAAAGCTATGTTTGGAAGTCCTAGTTAACTTTCTTGGAATAAATACTTATTCCAAGGTTGCTGTTATGTCATTTATTAGACCTGGACTTTGGGGAAGATACATGGAATCGATATTCTCTTTTTTTCTTTCTTTTTTTATTGGATATTTTCTTTATTTACATTTCAAATGTTATCCCCTTTCCTTATCCCTTCCCCTGCAAACCTCCTATCACATCCCCCTCCCCTGCTTCTATGAGGGTATTTCTCCACACACCCACCTATTCCTGTCTCCCCGCCCTGGCATTCCCCTATACTGGGGCATTGAGCATTCACAGAACAAAGGGCCTGTCCAACCACGAATGTTCAACAAAGCCATCCTCTGCTACATATGTGGCTGGAGCCATGGGTTCCTCCAAGTGTACTCTTTGGTTGGTGGTTTAGTCTCTGAGAGCTCTGGGGGGTCTGGTTGGTTGATATTGTTGTTCTTCCTATGAGTTGCAAACCCCTTCAGCACCTTCCGTTCTTTCTCTAACTCCTCCATTGGGAACCCCATGCTTAGTCCAATGGTTGGCTGTGAGCATTCACCACTGTATTTGTCAGGCTCTGGCAGAGCCTCTTAGGAGACAGCTATATCAGGCTCCTCAGCAAGCACTTCCCAGCATCCACAATAGCATCCTGGTTTGTAGAATGGATGTAGGATGGATGCCCAGGTGGGGCAGTCTCTGGATGGCCTTTCCTTCAGTCTCTGCTCCCTACTTTGTCTCCATATTTCCTCCCATGAGTATTTTGTTCCTTGCTCTTAGAAGAACTGAAACATCCACACTTTGGTCTTCCTTCTTCTTGAGCTTCATGTGGTCTGTGAATTGTATTTTGGATATTCCAAGCTTTTGGGATAATATCCACTTATCAGTGAGTGTATACCATGCGTGTTCTTTTGTGACTGGGTTACATCACTCAGAATGATAATTTCAAGTTCCATCCATTTGCCTGCAAATTTCATGAAGTCAATGTTTTTAATAGCTGAATAGTACTTCATTGTGTAAATGTACTACATTTTCTGTATCTATTATTCTGTTGAAGGACATCTGGGTTCTCTCCAGATTCTGGTTATTATAAATAAGGGTCCTATGAACATAGTGGAGCATGGGCCCCTGTTATGTGTTGGAGCATCTTTCCTAAACCTGATAAACGACATCAGCAAAGTGGCTGGATGTAAAATTAACTCAAACAAATCGGTAGCCTTCCACTACTCAAAGGATAAACAGGCAGAGATAGTAATTAGGGAAATGACACCCTTCACAATAGTCACAAATAATATAAAATACCTTGGTGTGACTCTAACCAAACAAGTAAAAGATGTGTATGACAAGAACTTCAAGACTCCGAAGAAAGAAATTGAAGAAGATCTCAGAAGATGGAAAGATCTCCCATGCTCATGGATTGGCATGATTAATATAGTGAAAATGGTCATCCTGCCGAAAGCAATCTACAGATTCAATGCAATCCCCATCAAAATTCCAACTCAGTTCTTCATAGAGTTAGATAGAGCAATTTGCAAATTCATTTTGAATAACAAAAAAAACCCAAAAAAAAAAAAACCAAAAAAAAACAAACCAGGATAGCGAAAACTATTCTCAACAATAAAAAAACTTCTGGGGAAATCAGCATCCCTGACCTCAAGCTGTACTACAGAGCAATAGTGATAAAAACTGTACGGTATTGGTACAGTGACAGTCAAGTAGATCAATGGAATACAATTGAAGACCCAGAAATGAACCCATACAGCTCTGGTCGTTTGATCTTTGACAAAGGAGCTAAAACCATCCAGTGGAAAAAGACAGCATTTTCAACAAATGGTGCTGGTTCAACTGGAGGTCAACATGTAGAAGAATGCAAATTGACCCAGTCTTATCTCCCTGTACAAAGCTCAAGACCAAGTGGATCAAGAACCTACATATAACACCAGATACACTGAATTGACACTTTCAATATAGCATTGATACTGGCTCCCATCACTGTCTGGAGAAACAAGAGGCTGCCCCTCTACTGCACACTTCCTGCTTCTGGTCTGAGAACAGCTTATTTGGAGCTCAGCCAGTGCTCAGAGGAAGACAGTGGCCAAAGGAAGGGAGATCACATGTTAAGGAATATTAGAACTCACTTGTTCATTTCCTAGGGTAGTAGAAACAGACTACTGCAAAATGTGTGCTTTAGAGTAGCCGAATTCTTCACCCTTATAGTGCTATATTCTGGAAGTCTGAAATCAAGGGATTGGCAGAGCTGGTTCCTTCTAGGATCGCCTAATATCTACTGATTTCTAGAGAGCCTTGGCGCTCATTATTAAAGCATACCCCACCAACTCTCTCCCCACCCCATGCCGCCTCTATATGCCTGTCAGTATTATTTACTCTTAGAAGCACACTAATACCCGGCTTAGGTCTAAGGTGAGTTCATTCTTAGAGCTTGAGTTATATACCCTCCAATCTTCTTCCTGTAATTCTGAGGTTCCAGATTCCAAGTACTGTAAGACGGTATCTGTGACTGAACTCTATTCACTCATACACAAAGAACATGGAGGATTACAAAGAGAGCTGGGCAGGGCTAGACCTGGCCACCTGGCTCTCAATTCTTCTTCATGATAGCTCAAGCATCATACAGGGTGTGACCTGTTTCTTGATTATGACCATAGGTTCTCAGGATCTGGGAGTGATATGTTTATCTTCTACTTAGTCATATTCTTTGTCTTCAAATCTAGAGAATGGAGAGTGGAGGGACCCTGGCCTAGGATCCTTCTAAGGCTATCGTTGGGCCATTCTCTCCTTCTATCACTTTCTAACATTTGGAGATAATTTGAGTCAACATGGCCTCAGGGAATCCTGATCTTATTTAGTTTCACACAACTTTGAGCTGACTTGGCCCTCAAGAAATAGCAAAAGAACAAGGGAAGGTAGATTTTTTGCCATATTTATTTCAGTTGCTTAGAATGGGTTTTCTCTGGCAGAAAATCATTGAGTACTCAAGTTTAAAAATATTTTTCTGATCTGAAAAATATATACCAGTACATTAGGTCAGTGGAAAATAGTGGCTTAGAATCACTTGTTAAAGGATCCTCCCACCAATGAGCACTCCTTTGGCTGTATAATAGGAGCTACTTCTGTCTCTGGAAACTTATGAGTCTTTCCCAGACCCTGGTAAGGAAGCCAGCTTGGCAGGCCTGAGAGGGCATGGTGAGGTC
Organism: Rhynchomys soricoides; assembly: GCA_019843965.1. Lineage (NCBI taxonomy): Eukaryota > Metazoa > Chordata > Mammalia > Rodentia > Muridae > Rhynchomys > Rhynchomys soricoides. Next base: position 12,006,588 of record JADRCH010000073.1, on the reverse strand, counting down.
AATTTTAAGTCTTGTGGATAGCTTTGGTTCTATGTATGGAGCTTATCTCATCCTGCAGTGGAAAGGTCAGATCACAAAGAATGAATCTGGACTCTATTTATGTGACTTAGGAAAACTCGTATTTGGGGAATCACCAGGGCTTGTGCTATACTACTGAGATCTCTCTTTTCTGCCAACATTCTTTCTTTCTACCATCAACTATGCTTAACGTTGTTCACATTTATGGGAGCTCCTAACAGACGTCTTTCCTATTTGGTATGGCTCCTATCTCATTCCCTCAGTGGGTTACGGGTATGTGGTTATTTGGCTGGGTGAGTCCTGTGATCACATGAAACAATGTGCCCATAAAACATCTCTCCTTTTTGAGGTAAGCACTGATGCATGCTCCACAAAAGAGAGATTCAAATCAGCTCTATCAATCTCCAAGCTGTATATCCCACACTCAATGATGAAATTCCTCATGAAATAGCCTGTGATTAAGAGGTTTATTCTCATATGGCTAGATACCAAAGGGAAGGGGTAAAGCTGGCCACTGATGTCAGTGCCTTTCTGTAACATTTACACTGGGGGTTCGAGTTCATTCATTTTTCATTGTAAGAGCTTAGTAGGTGTGTAATAGGGAATATACGTGGGATGTAACTTAGGGTTGCATCGGTTTCATGTATGAGTTCTTATGTGTAGTTGATATAATTATGATGTTTGAAAGCATACTCAGACAATACTACTTGTATGTATATTCATTCATGCCTTTAGGGACTCCTAAATTCTTCTGAGGAAGAATTTGATGATACTTTTTGACATGTGGTGAAATACTGTATGTCATCAAGATTCAAAATAAATGATAATAAAACGAACCAAATTCCTTCCTATTTTTTTGTTTTGTTTTCTTGGTATCATGATTATTTTTTTTTAAGGATTAACTATGCACTGCAGCTTTTCCAGTGTGTTAGGAAGCTGTGACAATCTGTTAGTCTGAATCTTGGTGCTGCTATTTTTTTCTTACCTGAAATAACAAATAGGGTGCATGTGCCGTATGTGTCTATAATGCTTGACTGGGTAGGGCTACATGGAGAGCCAAAGGAGTTGAGGAGGCACAGGGGTTGCAGAGGGAAACTGAATGTAGTAACGATACATTCTGAAACAACCTTGACAATCTCTAGTTGCCAGTGCATTTATAGTTGCAAATCTTCTGTGCTTAGATTATCGTGGTGTTTCCACATGCTTCCCTCCACCATGATGGCTGCAACATCCCAATGTAGTCTTATGCAACGAATAATATCTGTTAGAGTTAAAAGGGGGATCTCCCTCTGTAGACTGAAGCAGATTGGGGACAAGGGAGGGAAAACAGACTTGAGTGACTTTGTTTCTTATTCTCCTGTAGTCTCCATCTTAATGTGCTTATAGCCATTGGTGTGAGGTGCACATTCGGATAATGAGGGGGAGGTGTATGTAGAGGGAAGGGGGGGGAGAGGAGGAAAGGGGGAGAGTCAGGGAAAAGAAGAGGGAGAGGGAGGAGGAGATGGAGAGGACAGGACAGAGATAGATAGAAAGACAGACAGACAGACAACAGACAGGCAGACAGACAGACAGACAGACAGATAGATAGATAGATAGATAGAGGAGAGAGAGAGAAAGAGCACGCACATGCTCTCTAGTGGGAGTCGCAGTGGTGAAACAATGAAAAGAATTAGGAAGACATTGGAGACAGCTAAGGTAGAACATTGTGCTGGGAAATGGAGCCAAAAATTATCCATGATTGGTAGTGTTTGCTAATGACACTGAGTAGTGTTTCTCTTATTGTGTATCAACGATACTGGTGGAGATGTGAAAGAAAAGAGGCTAAGGCAATAGAAAGATAGACTGAAAACCCAGCACTCATGAGCTTGGAGGGGCAGAAAGGCTTAGGGAAGTCCATCACCCTTCCAGAGACTCAAAAGCAAAGTGAAAGTGTTACAGTCTTAGAGGCGGAAACACAAGCCAGGGCCCATAGGCTCCAGTGGTGAGTGGAGCATGTTGGCCCTAAGTGAGTGTACCCCTGACTCTTTACCCTGTAGTCCTGTCTTAGTCAGATTTATGCAACAAATATCTGATGAAATAAGATATTGGGAAAATGATAAGAAATAAGGGAAAATGATTGATTTATGCTCACAGCACACGGTCCCCTGGCCATCCATTGTGTTTTGGGTTTGTGGCAGAACAGTAATACATCATGGCAGGAGTATGTGGCAAAGGGGCCTATTCTCTTCATGGTTGGGAAGCAGAGAGAAAGGAAGGATGCTATCAGTAGGAATAAATATCTTAATACTCCATAAAGGACATGCCCTGATGATCTAAGCCCTCACAAAGTCCCACCTCTTACATTTTCTAGCACCTTCGAATAGCTTAATGGGCTAGGGACCAAGTCTTTAACAGCTACACCTTTGGGGGACACTTACCCAAGCCACAGCTGTCCTTTTCACCTCCACCACTGAGACTCTCAGGAATAGTTTCAGGCAGTTACAGCTGTGCCCAGGAGGAGAGATTCGTCTCCCTGCCTGGAATGGGGAGGAGGATATTCTTTGATATGTCAAGATGGCATCTGTAGTGGTTTGAAGGTGACTGTTTCCTACAGGCTCAGAGTTTGAACATGGTTCCCAGACAATGATGCTTGGGTATGCTTAAGAAGTGTGCCCTTGAAGCTGGCTTTGTGAGTTTAAAGTCTCATGCCTCTTCTATGTAACAAAGATAGAATAAAAGACACCAAGAATGCCCACAACAAAGTGTCCCTGTGAAGCTTAGGAGACCATGTACATTTAGGTGATTCAGTACTCTCTAGGGCTACAGATTCAAGTACCAAAGAGGAAAAGGTGTAATCCACAGGGACCACTTCCCAGTGGAAGAATTCTAAATCTCTGAGATTCCAAGCAGGAATACACAGTGAATTTTCTCTTCCTGGGGATGCTTTCTGAATAAACGAGAGATAGATACTTGTGCCTGGGACAGTTCTGGTGTAGACTATTGTGGACACAGGGGAATCGTCTAGGTGACCTTCTAGGGGTTTCGTACCTAATCTGTGATTCTATAAGTAATGAGTTGACAGAAAATTGCATTCTGTATCTGGTTGGCCATCTGCTGTTTCCCCAACGCTGACTGATAAAGGCATGGCTATGCAGGGAGAAGGTGAGCTGTAATTAATTATCTATGGCATTGATGAATTTCTTGTAGGCTATTCCCCTGCTAATCCAGCAATATAGCTGCATCCATCCTCTCTCTCAGTGCTAATGGTCTATTTATGGACTCTGCTCCATAATTAAATGTTTCATTTGCAAGAAAATGATTCCTAGGAAAATCCAGGCTCTCTTTATGTGCCTGCAATCAGTGCATGCAGACGTTACATAAGAGCATTCTCCATGTTGGTTGCTGCTTTTAGCATTCTGGATAATCTAATGTATTATGTTTCCGGTGTATGTAAATTACTAAATATAATATTTTTCAATATGCCTGCTGACTGAAGCCAAATGTATTGTGGGCATAATTTTAATTATTTATATGCTATAAAAATGGAAGAAATCAGAATTACAGAAGCAGGGTTCTAAGAACCCCCTCTGGTTTTCTTTTGGGCAATAGTTTAATGAGATTAAAACTGTAATTGTTTTTCAACTCTTGCTTAATACTTGTTCTGGTCATCTTTTGTCAGCATGTGGTCATGCCCATGAAGGCATTTAGTGTCAGCCCAGAATGCCTGCCTTATTATATATATATAAAAAAAGCACATATTAGATGGTAAGGTTCAAGACAGGGACGCTGCCGGGAAAGCTCTGGGCTCTTTTCTGAGCTCTGTCTTTTGTTCTTAATGTGTTCCCAGGAGACCCTGAGTGCTTTTTCCTTCTGAATCAAGAAGATTGTCATAGGTAGGCAAAGCTCTGAAGCAGAACTGGTAAATAACAAAGAGGAGGGGTGTGTGTGTGTGTGTGTTTGTGTGCATGTGTATATGTGCATGTATTTGTGTGTATGTGTGTGTATGTATGTGCATGTGTGTGCATGTGAGTGTGTGTGTGTGTACCTCAAGTGCAGCAGCATGAAAATAGAATGAAATTCAGCTAGTTTTATAAACTAGCTAGAAATATTGGAGGGCAGTTTTGGTTCAAGATAAAATGGAATTTGTGGATCTATTTGTGTCCACTTTCATAGAAGCAGACAGTGACCTTACAGTATGATATGGTATGTGACATGGACATTGGAGCCAAGTTCTGCTTTTGAGGTTGTTCTAATGCCTTGAATGAGTTGTTGCATGCAAAACATTTGTGCAGAGCCTTGGTTTTCTCGTCTGTGCAGTGGGACAAGAGCTGCTGCTTCTGCTGGGTTGAGACGTTTGTTCTGGGAAGGAAGGAAATGGTGCTAGTGCGTATGAAAGTGGGTCACAAACCCAGGGTAAGGTGGAACTGATCATTCCTTACCGTAACAGCCCTGTCCTGACCCAGAAGCCACACTAGCGATTTGTTTTCTAGCTGATGGGAAGAAGAAAAATGTTTCATTAGTGGTAATCTAGTTGCCTCTGGTGAGTAGCAGTATTCCTTGACTGGGAAAACTGGTCTTTCCTTTGGGACTACATGAAGGAATATTTGGATTCTTAAGGAAGGCTTTCTGGACCAGTTTACACCTGTTCCTGTTAATGAACTGTAACAAAGAACCAGCTTTAAAATCCCAATTCTTCCTGGACTGTTTAATAAACTATAATAACATGTATTATTAAAAACATAAAACAACAACAACAAAAAAACCCTAGAAAGCACGAGTCCCATATGTGTTTTGTTATTTAGATTCAGAGTTTACTATGTTCCTGCCTCTCCTGGTTCTCACCTATCTTCACAGGCCTCCAGAAAGCAATCCTGAAAGGGGTTGATTAAAAAGAGCTTCACAGAAGAGACCCCCACACAGAAGGGGGTCTTCTGACTTCACACCAGTTCCAAGACGACTAATGCAAAATGCTGGGCCCAGTGCCACAAATTCTCAATAGAACTAACAATTATTATTTAGAATATAAACTAGATACTGCAGAATAAGACAAAACTCATTACTCAGCTCACTTTTATGGCTCAAACTTCAAAGGCAAGACACCTCTCCACTGAGAGAAGTCTCACCCCACAGTGTACACCCTCTCACTTCCAACTCTCCCCCCCACCCTGAACTCTCACTCCCCTTCCCCTCCCCCTGTTACCTCCCATTTAATGAACAGGGGATACTTGGGGAAAAGATCTAAGAGATTCTATTTCTGAGGCTACAGTAAAACCTGGGTCGCTTATCCTGCAGACCTTAAACGAATTCATTCTACACAACATGGGAAATCCAGAGCACCTCCCTGGGCACACACATACATACACACAGAGAGAGAGAGACAGAGAGAGACACACACAAGCATGTACACACATTCTTGGAAAAAAAGACTGACAAATGACTGATTTCTTTCTAAATTCTGACTGGAAATTCCTCTGCTCCCCACTCACCTCTAAGGTCTCTGTGGCTGCATTCTGCTCTGTGTTCTTCCCCAAAGGGAAGGACTTGGTGCCTACACTGGAATGTAGGTTAGAGATTTTACTGAAGGTTCAAGAACTAATACAATGCAACAGTAGAAGCAGACTAAAACTTATAATTACTTTTAAAAAAACAAAAACAAACAAACAAACAAACCAAGACCCACCTACTGCTCTACTCTTTATGCTTTGACTGTGTGCCATTTTCCCTCTGTGTACCATTAGGGTTTATCCTTCTCCTCTGAGTTTCACAGGGGCTCTCTCTCTCTCTCTCTCTCTCTCTCTCTCTCTCTCTCTCTCATGTTGGGGGCAGGGAGGTGGTTTTGGATTTCTCATGTTGTGTAAGACAGATGTATTTAAAGTCTGCAGGATAAGAGACCCAGGTTTTGTTGGAGCCACAGAAATAGAATCTCTTAGGTCCTTTCGGTCAAGTACCCCCTGTTCATTAAGTGGGAGGCAGTTGGGGGAAGGAGGGGGGCGTGTGCATTGTGGGATGAGACTTCTCTCACTGGGGAGGTGTCTTGCCTTTGGAGTTTGAGCCATAAAAGTGAGTTGGAATTAGGGCTGAGTAATGAGTTTTGTCTTATTCCGCAGTATCTAGTTTATATTCTAAATTATAATTTTTAGCTCTACTGAGAATTTGCTGCACTGGGCCCAGCATTTTGCATTAGTCGTCTTGGAACTGGTGTGAAGTCAGAAGACCCCCTTTTGTGTGGGGGTCTTTTCTGGCCAGCTCTTTTGTTTTGTTTTGTTTTGTTTCGAGACAGGGTTTCTCTGTGTAGCCCTGGCTGTCCTGGAACTCACTCGGTAGACCAGGCTGGCCTCGAACTCAGAAATCCACCTGCTGCTGCCTCCTGAGTGAGTGCTGGGATTAAAAGCGTGCGCCACCACTGCCCGGCCTAGGCCTGCTCTTTTTGAGAAACTCCTTTCAGGACTGCTTTCTGGAGGCCTGTGAAGATAGGTCAAGGATCAGGGGGCTAGAAAGGCAGCAGCAGTAATCAGACTACTGAGCCCCTGTGGCTGACTCTCCTGGGAGGTGGGTGGGGGCTCATCTCTCAGGCACTGCTGGCCACCCCTCTCTTCTGGCAAAGACAACCCAGGCCTGCTCTGCCTCTGTCTGGCATGGTGGCCCAGGCCTTTCATCCCAGTGCTTGGGAGGCAGAGGCAGGCCTGTCTCTGTGAGTAGGAGACCAGCTTGGTCTACAAAGTGAGTTCCAGGACAACCAGGGCTGTTACATAGAGACACCCTGTCTCAAAAAAACAAAAGAAATATTACGTTATTTCTAATAACGTAGAGGAGTCCACGTTACAACCAAGGAGTATACATGGAGGGTCCCATGGCTCCAGCAGAGGATGGCCTTGTTGGGCATTATTGGGACGCCAGGTCCTTTGTATGTCCCAGCATAGGGGAATGCCACGGTGGGGAGGCGGGAGTGAGTGGGCGGGTGGGTGAGCACCTTCATAGAAGCAGGGGGAGGGAGGATGGGATAGGGGAAACCCGGAAAGGGGAAACATTTGAAATGTAAATAAATAAAAATCCAATAAAAACGTTACTTTATGTGAGTCTCACTTCTCATCAGTAAGACAGATATAAACCATAGACACCACCTTCACTGTCACTGTAAGTATTAAAATGACAACATCTGGAAGACATGCTGATACAGTTTTTATAAAGCACTAACATTGGTAATGATAATAGTTAACAACAGTTAACACTGGGAAGCTCATAGCCCACACAGAAAACTGAAATTACTTTACATATTTCCATATTATTTCTTTTAATGTTGACAACTAGGTAGGATTTTCATCACCTCAGTTTGTAGATAAAGATCCTGAGGCCAGAAGACATAAAGTATTTGCTTGGGGCACATTTCCAGTAAATGATGAAGCCAGTTTATAATTGAGCCTGCTTCACCCCAAAGCACTTTTAAAAAAATATTTTATTATTTATTAATGTGCATGTACATGTAAGTACACATGGGGACCAAAAGAGGGCGCCAAAACCCTCGGAGTTGTAGTTACAGGCAGTCGTGAGCTACCTAGTGTGGGCACTGGGAAGGTAGCTCTAGTCTGTAAGAGCAGTTAAAAGCTGAGCCATCTTTTCAGCTGTAGAGAACTCTTAATTAGGACAATATTCTTGGATTTAACAGATTATTATAATTGTGAGTGTAAGTTGTTATTATAAATATTACAAATAGGAAAGCGAGTCCAGGTAGGTGAATAATTTGTTCAAAGCAAGTCAGTCATAAGAAAAGTGGAGACCGAAAGCCACTGGCTTCCTGTGGAGTCAGTCGGTTGTGTGACTGGGGCTGGGTGGCTGAAATAGCCCCAGACTTGGCTGACTGCACCAATAGCTGTGCCTTCTGTATGATGGATGTGAATGGGAAAGGGTTTATGACCTCTGCTGTCCCCTGGAGGAGCCAAGCTCTCTACAGTGAGTCTGAGCTCAGCAGACTTGCTGGAGCCCAGAACCCATCCACACCCAGTTTTGATTTACATGGGAAGATTTCCACACTGTTGGCATTCAAAAGGGAAATAGCAAATTTTGGATGTTTGCTTATTTCCATCAGTAGTCAGTAATTTCAGCTGGGAAGGGTGGAGGCTGATTAATTATATAGCAGGTCATTAAAACAAAATATGCCTTTGAAGCCCAAAGTAGCAAGTGAGAAACTGTTTTGCAATATTGGTGGGACATTGGGTGGGTATCAACTTCTCCCTTGGTTGCAACTGGACCCTTCCTACTCAGGAGTTACACCTTTCCACTCAGATGAGACAAACTTGGACTTGGACTTGTACAGTGGTAGAATGGGAACTACGGGAATACACTGTTGCTAAAGCCTATGACAAGGGGATACATGCCTGGCTAAGGCTGGATAAGTACATATTCTATTCATGGGGCTAGGGGATGGGGCACTCGCTGGGCAGTCGGCACCTTCAGTGGAGTGAGCCAAACCAATCCAGGGAGGCCGGCAGCCACAGCTGCCTGAGAGCCCTGTAGCTATCAGTGTGTCCACCTCAGAAAGATATCTTAGGCCAAGGAAAACGCTGGTTAAATGCAGTCTGTGTAGCACTCAGCAAGTAACTCATTTAAGATTTAATGTTTCTTTTTAAACAGAGCACAGAGGCTTAGAAGGCAAGTTCCGTTACTGCCAAGGGGTTACCCGAATCCAATGCCATATTCGTTTTAGCTTTTGGCATCTAAAAGGTACTCCATAAATGTCTATCCAATTTCAGCCATCTTTTGTGGTTTTTAAAAAAGTTTGGAAATACCCCAGTCATCATCTCCTAAATGGTTTGGAGTTTGGACGAGGCCAAGTGTTGAAATAGAGTGTTACTAAAGACTAATTATTTCAAATTAAACAAATAATAAACATTTATTGGTCAGGCATTGAGCAAAGGTGGAAAGATGAATTGCTGAGCCAGTACAAGGCAGAGTGGGAGCCACCCCCGGGGGATGTCGGAAAGCAGAACATAGCAAAGGACAGCAGAGTCTTCCTGCGAACTCTGGAGAGGGGTCTGGGAGGACCAGGGCAGCCTTTGACAGATGTGGGCACAATGGAGAGTTTTGGTTTGAGAAAGGGCTTCAATTCATTAGTCTCTGCTGGCGAATACGCAGTGCGCTAGAATTTCTAGTATACACTGCCAAATTTCGTTTTTTCTTCTCTTGTTCTATTTGAGTGTGTGTGTGTGTGTGTGTGTGTGTGACACGCACATGTGTCAAAACCACAAGCTTGCATATGCTAACCAGCCACCAGACTACTCAGCTATATTCCTAGTCCAACAAAATTAACTTTGTTTAAAGTTCCCCAAATAAATAATCATATGAATTATACACTGGGTCTAAGTCAAAGATTAAAAATAAAAATCTTATTGACTGTGAAGACAAAAACGTCAAAAGCTGGTTCAGGAAAGAATTTGATCGATCAAAAGATAAACAAACAGAGGGAAGCTGAAAGGTGACGACACAGAATTTGCTAATGTTCTAGAGCAATAAAGCATTAAACGTCTGGGGCTAATCTATAATTTCTGTTTTATATTTAGAACATTTTAAAATTTATTCTTTGAAAATTTCATATTTACAAGCCACACAATTTGTTCATATCTTGAAGTCACCTTTCCCACTGTTGTGGGATATCCACCGGCCAAGACTGCTCAGATATGAGTTTAAGCCAATAGGATGGTTTTTATTAGCCAGTTTACAACTACACTGGATGTTCAGGATCCCCAGTGCTGTCCTGAGATTTTTTTCAGGGTGAGCTTTTAAGCACAAAACCACATCCTGTACTGACACACCTCTGTTAGCAAGAGTAGTTAGCCAGAAGCAAAGCTACAGATGCCAAAAGGCAAGGTTAGTACATTTGTGGACGTTCCCAGAACTATGGACTCTGATGGATTAGGCCTTTGTTCTCATTTGGAAGGTGACACTGCCTACGTGCTGGGTTCCAAGGCTTAAATAGTACTTGCATCATGGTGTCAGTTGTATTAAGGGCCTACTAAGGTCTGTAGCTCTGTTAAAATGCTCCACTTGGACCTTCCTAGCATATCTCTGTTCTGTGTTCATGTCAGTGTCTCCTCCTCCTCCTCTTCCTCCTCCTCCTCTTCCTCCTCTTCCTCTTCCTCCTCCTATTCCTCTTCCTCCTCCTCCTCTTCGTATTCCTCCTCCTCCTCTTCCTTTTCCTCCTCCTCCTCTTCCTCTTCCTCCCTTCCATATTAGTCACTATGAGAGGAAAGACTCATGAAACACCACATTTTTTGGAGCTTTGACCTTGGACTGCTCAGTCCCTCAAACAGAGAAAAATGGACATCCATTGTCCATAAGGTAACCGGCCTCAGGCATTTTGCTGTATCACCTACATAAATCAAGATGATACGTATATTCCATTTAGTTTAAGAATTGCCAAATTCCTGCCAAGGTGTTGTGTTGCCCAATGTAATCCCAGCACTCAGGAGGCTGAGGCAGGAGGATCATGACTTTGAGGCTATACAATGAAACTCTGTCTTTAGAATGGTTGAGGCGGGGAAGAAGAGCCATTTCTGATCTTGGTTCAAGGCAACCATTCATGTGCTTTGTCTCCAAGATGTTTTCTCATTATTTGAAAAATCCTTTTGTCATAAGTGAAGTTTCCATGTGTAGTTGGACTTGCCTCTATACCTTTTATTCTGTACTAGTCACTTATGTGCCTGTTCTAATATTAACATTGTTCTGTTTTTCTATAGATGTGTAGTATATTTTAAGATATTCTAAGACTAAATCATCCTCAATTACTTTCCCAATTTGGGATTTTCTGACATTTATTTTTTTCAGAGTGACTTTAATGAAAATTTCTATTAGATTTTTAAAATAATCACAATTGGATTATTAGATAAATCAGATCTGGCATTCTTATGAGAGTAAGTCTGTGGCCAAAAACAAAATTTATCAAATTTTATTCATTTTTGTCATTCAATAGCACTGAAGGGTTTTTGTCATATAGGTTTTATACACATTAAAGCTTTGTTAGAAATTTAAAAAATTGTTTTGCTGTTGGAAAGGGATATTTTACCTTTCATACTATTCTACCTGTACAAACACTTGAATTTTTTGTATTTGCAGAAGAATCTGATAAAAAGCACACAGAAAAAGTGGTAAGACATTGGGGAAAGAATAGGAAAGCTTCAGTAAAATCTATAGGAGAGTGGGTCTCATGGAAGAGGCTGACATTGTCAAGAGGAGTTATGGACCAACGGCAGGAGATGGAGCCTGCATGTCTGATGCTAACTGGAAAGTGTACAGTTAAGCAAGAAGCAAAAGTACCCATCTCAGAATTCAGAGCCTCATGTAGAGCTGAATAGCTATGGCATCATCTATAGTGAGTCTGATAAGAGCTGTAAGTTGGCATGCAAGGCAAATAGGAGTGTGTGAGCTTTCGCTGAGGTCATAGAGTTGAGGGGGAAGAGAAGATGGATTTGCTTTTCCTGGAAGTGAAAACACTAGAGTAACCAAAAAACAGAAATTTCTTTCTCAAAAATTATTTCTATTGAAAATCTGTTGAGATGGTAGAGGATTGCCCAAATCATTATAAATCCCCGATATGGCTACAGTCTCATCTCCTACTCTCTCCTCAGGTCTCTCAGCCTTATTTGCTGCTGTAAAGTTTCTTTAGGCAAGAATGCCTGTCTACGCTCTTGTGATAGTGATATAGTACTTGACTTGGCCATGAAGCTGAGACCAATATAATTTCATCTATGAAAACAATCTATCCTATACTAGGTTCTGAGGAAGAGTCAGTAAACTGCCAAGGAAGCCAAATGCCCCTGTTGTGCAGTCTATGTTTTTCTGCTTTGAATAAGGGAGAGGCATGAATATGAAAGCTTCTGGTCAGCTCTTGGTCTTATAAGACTGGAGAAAAGACTTAGAATTCACATGTTTGGTAGAAAGGTTTTTGAAACGATGAAATTAGATTTTAAATTTTGGAGGAGCTTTTATTTGATTGCCCAATGGAATAAAGGACACTTGGTTTAATTTATGACTAGGCAGTGGGTAAATTTTATTCATATTTGTTTGCAATCGTGAAATATTCTACTCTTTCTAAGAAGGATAACAAATGTGTGATGGATTTTACTGGTCAGAGCTCCCATACACAAAAATACACTTCCTTTGCAAACTAAGCTTCTCTCCAACACCTAGCTTCTATATTCAGTCACTGCCAGAATAAGTTAGCAGAACTAACCTAAGGTGTTTATATGTTCAGTTTAGTTTGGAGTGGGGGGTGCAGCATTTTTCTCTTTGTAGGATCTCCTATTGGTTTTTCTGGCTCAACCTGGCTTCCAGCCCTAACACTCAATCTACTCTGGGTATAGTAATTTAAAAAAAAGAATCTATTTTATCATATCCTTTGTTTATATGTCACCAATCATACTTTTCTATGTGTAGAAACTGGTCAGCATCTCTAGAGCTTGGATTTCCAATGTGTGAGCTTTTCCAGGTTAGTCATCCTTTCCTGTGAGTCTTGATCCTTGAGTTTTTCAGAGCAATTCTTTCATATCCTTGCTCAAGGACCATTTTCTGGGCAGTGGTAGCTGCAGAGAGGCATCATCATTGGCAAAAGTTGACATTATGTGGACTGTAAATAGTTAGCCATACATAGGACAAACTGCGTATGAACAGGCACTGTAGGGGAACAGTCTTTAGACTTTAAGCATCCTGGGGAAGAAAGCTATGGTGGACATTTTTTGTACCGACTCTCAAAATCTCCACACAGACCCCTGAGACTGGCTAGTTCATTCCTCTAAGCCTTAACCAGGGTGGTGAGGAGGAGGCTTTGCTATTTCCCCATGGATCTAGGCTATAGTCCTGATCATCTTTTGTCAACAACATACTTAGGGCTTTACACACTTGGGCTTTTTCTATTCCCCTAAAGAAATACATTATGTATATGTATAAAAACATCATAATGAAGCCCATTACTAATCATAATTAACATATGCAAATTAAAACATTAAAAAAGAAGTGAGTTATTGGTTGATTGGCTCTAGGGAATACTACTAGAATTGCCTGACTTCATATAGTAGAAAAGTTGCTCTAGGCCTGAGGTTTCTGCAATGGAAAGTTCCCAAAAGATGCAGAAAACTTATCAGACTCTTTTTCCTGCTCCAGATAACTCTCTGAATTTGGCTGACAGATGCCCCTCTAACCTTTTACATTGGCTGCCATAGGGAGAGGCCCAATACAGGATGGTGATGGAATTGAATTGAGGCCATTGAATTCCAGATTTCTAGTTTCAGATCTGCACATTATTTTGTTTTTAGAAATTGCCATTTGTTCATACAGGCTTGTTCAACAGAATAATCTCCTTGATTGCTCCATTTGAGAATATTTACATATAATAATCCTGGCAGGAGAGAGTAAAAACAATGAGAAAACAAGGACATTTAAAAAAATATCTGTAAAATGTAATCAAAGTAGCAACGACAATGATACAAGGTACCTACTGTATTTAGATGATTTGTGCACATTTTCTTTAATTCATATAATATTGCTAACAAATGTTTTGTTACCATTTTACAAAGGAGAAAATGGAGCCAAGAGTGGCCCATCTGTGGATTAAAAATGGGTTAAGCAGGGCTAGAGAGATGGCTCAGTGGTTAAGAGCACTGCTTGTTTTTCCAGAGGATGAGGGTTTGATTTCTGGTACCCACATGATAGCTCACAATTGTTTGTACCTCCAGTTCCATGGAATCTGATACCCTCTTCTTGGTCTTCAAGGGCACCAGGGGTACACATAGTGGATAGATATGCATGCAGAGAAAAAATCTATACACATAAAATGAGAAATGTGTTAAGCACAATTGAATAAGTAATTCAGTTTATCCAAGCTTCTTGCTGAGTTTTAAGGGAAATTTTGCTTTGTCATTAAAGATTTAAGGATCTGATTGAGGGGCAATATGAAGGCCAAATGGTAGCCTTGTGTCTATAAATGGCACACAACTAAAAAAAAAAAAAATCAACTGATTGTCATAGCCCATAGTAAAAAAGCAATATGTGTATTTAGGTCCTGGGGTCTGTAATATGCTATAGCTTCCCACCCAGGCTTTTCTGAAACCAGACTCTGTCTTGACCTGAGTTAATTACTTGGTAGTTATCCACACAACTGCATTCCTGCTGTCAGAGTTGCTAGGATGCATGTCAAGGCTGCCGGTGAACACAGAACAGAGCTGATCCTGGTGAGCTCATCCTGGGCCTGGGCAGGACATCCTGTCAAAAAGTACTCATGCGATGAGGCTTCAGGGCTCCCTGGCACACTCCGCCTTCCAGCTCTGGTCTTAACAAGCTGTTCTTCTGGGACATCCAGGAGCTAGAACTCTCTCACATGGACACACGGACACACACAGACAGACACAGACACAGGCACACAGACATCCACACACACACACACACACAGACAAACTCACAGACACAGACAAACACACACACACACAGACAGACAAACCCACAGACACAGACAAACAGACAGACAGACAGACACA
>JADRCH010000073.1:11966846-11992062 GCA_019843965.1 Rhynchomys soricoides | reverse complement strand
ACAGACAGACACACACACAGACACAGACACAGACAAACAGACACACAAAGACAGACACAGACACAGGCACACAGACATCCACACAGACAAACCCACAGACACAGACAAACAGACACACACACAGACACACACACAGACACACACACAGACACACACACACACACACACACACACACACTCGCACCCTGCTGCAGGCCTCCCTAACTCTGGCTTGATAGCAATCTAGCCCTCTCAGTTGGAGCTCATTACCTGGGAGCTGTCCAGAGAAAATGATGAAAACCCACTAGTGTGTAGCTATTATGGTCAATTAGCAGCAGCCCCTTTAAATGAAGGCTGGCAAACCTGGAAGCCAAGGAGTATCATTTTCAAGCCACTTTGGATTCATTGTTTTCTGCCTCTCTTCTCTTAATCTACCTTGGCAACTTCCTTTATTTTCCTGTTGGCACTCGTAGGAGTCTGAAAGGATGTGGAGCTCATGAGTTTCTGATTGACAGTATTCTGACACATAGTGCAGGTGTTGGGGGTGGGGGCTCTGTGGGTAGGGGTGCACTCTGTGCACGAAGGTGGGTGAGATGCTTTAACTCTTAGGGTCAGAATGCTTGACTTTGATGAGAGCCAGTAAATGAAGTCACTGGAGAGGTTAGCATTTGACAAGAAACCTAGCAGGATTTACCTGGTTTCTCTAGTTCTCCTCTGGGAGAAGCTATCTTCTTCTGGACAGACCCTGAACATCCCTTATAGCAAGAGGGGAAACTTCCTATTAATAGATGGTTCCACTGAAGCCTGAAGTTGTTAAAAGCTCCCAGAACATTATAGGATAACCAGAGCAGGGATGGCACCACCCACAGTGGATGGGCACTCTCTCATCAATCACTAATTAAGAAAATGCCCTATAGCCAGATATTATGGAGGCATTTTTTTCCAGTTGAGATATCCTCCTTTTTGATGACTCTATCATGTGTCAAGCTGACATAAAACTAGCCAGTATAACCCCCTAAGGTAGCTTACGTCCACTTGCGATAGGCTGGATTTTAGGTGATTATTTTTCTGGATTAATTCCAGTGTTTATAGCATGGAAATTCCTTTAGTCTTCTTTGTAGTACCCACTTCTTTCTAAAGAAGTCAATGCTTTCCACACAAACAGTTTATGTCAGTGGTTTAAAATATGTGGTCCCTGTACCCACAGTGGCAGCAGCATATGGAATTACATGAGAAAACCAACTCCTTATGGCTCCTTTACTGGGAGGCAGAAGCCTGAAAGTCAGGTCTGGTAGTCTGTTCTAGCAAGATCTTCTTGGCGATCATCAGCTATGCTCAGATATGTCACTCATTATGTGCTCTGTGAGCATCTCTTAAGAGATAACAAAAAGGCAAGACTCAGATCCAGCTTGAAAATCTGCTTATCTGATGCATTTTTACAGGTGGCTTGACTATACAGCTAAAGCTTGGAAATGGCTCTTAGAGTCAATTGAGACTGCTGTTTGGACTTACCTAGTGCTGGCTTCTATCCCAGAAACATTCAAATCAGAATGTCTGGGATGATGCCCAGGCATTGGTGTTTACAGATGTTTTCTTGGTGATTCTAATATATAGATAAAGCCTAGAGTGATTGGTGTGAAGCACCATATGTTCTAGAATCACAGGGCACTATGTCTGTTAACAAGCAAAACAACTGGTGACATGGGCAGTGCCTTCTAATGTCAGGAAAGTTGGTGCCGTATTTAGGGTGTCTGGCCTCTGGATTTGGTGATATGGCATTGTCATTCACAAAATTGGCACTTGAAAAGCAGGCAATTGAGTCACACACATACAAAATCACTAAAGTATCTAACAATGGTTTGAGCTAACTTATGATTCCATTTTGGGATTCTACTCATAGATGTCCTTGGCTACGTGTGAGTTATGGGTGAGGCAAATTTTGGAATTTCTGATTCTAGTGGTCCTTGGAGGTGGCAGGAAAGAGATTGGGTTGAGATGAAGAACTATGCACTTTGGAACTAGGGCATTAACATTTTCTATGTGTTGTGACAGCAAAAACCTGACCTAGCATACTGTAGAGAACGTGGGTAAGGCTACTAATACTGTGTCAATAGGATACCTATGGTGAGGGGTTAAGTTAGAGGGAAGGAGCTATTGAAAATCTCAAACTCTAGGACTGATAGAGGGAGAACATTCAATATTTGATGACTTCAATATTCAAATCCCTAATCTAGGATATACCTCTACATTATTATTGTCACTTACATTTATTTAGTAGAGGTTGTTATCTCATGGTTTGTTCATGTAACTTATTAGACATTTAGCTAAGTGTTGTCTCTGCTAATAAATTGAGGCCCAGAAAAGTTGGGAGTTTCTTAAAACAATTTAAGAAAATAGAGTCATGAGTGAAGAGATAGTTCTTCATAGTGATAGGAAAGGCCTAGAATTTTTATTTTTTACTTCATTTATTGTGTGTGTTGGGGTTGGGGTGTGTGGAGCACATGCCATGGCGTGCAGGTAGAGGTCAGTGGACAACTTGTGGAAGTTGGTGTTCTCCTCCACCATGTAGGTTCTAGAAATCCAAGTCAGGTGGTCAGACTTGGCTGTAAGCACCTTTACCAGCTGACCCGTCTCTCTGGCCCCATTTCTCATTCACGTTAACAAGTGCTGTCCCTCAAATGGATGGCACTCAACTCCCTACTTGAAGGAGCATTTGGGTGTTTCTTCCACTACAGTAGCTTCCTTGGGTCTTGAAGCTTGGAACATGGTGCTTCCTGGGACCATCCCTAGAAGACTCGAATAGAGAAACTGTTCAGCTAATTACGAAGACCAACTGTTGTATGGCTGGCTTGTGTGCCAGCACTCCCTCGCATACAAGTGTTCATACTGGGGCTGCATGAACATAGTATAATTATGTTAATTATGCTGGCTGGACAGCCTCAGCCCAAGAGGGAGGTTCCTCCTCTCCCTGATTATTTCCCTTTCCTGGAACAGTTGGTTAGTCTGAGCCCCCAGATGGCAGTGGGAAGATCCTGGGGACAGGGAAGCCTGCACGGGAGTTCTTATCCAGAGGGCTGCCAGAACCACTTGGTTTACAAGGGAGGAAGTGACAGAGATTGTTGCTAAGGCTAGGCAAAGGGATTTCTTGCTAGATTCAATGGGACTATTTAGGAGTGGCTTTTGTTAGATTGTGGAAGGTACAAATTAATATTTGGTGTCCTTCTTCATCCTTCTCTCCATCTGAGCATTTCTCTGCTATTCTGACCAAACATTTAAGCACACAGGATTCTTTTTCTGGTTTGGACTTTGCTGTCATTCATGATAGTCACATTGAAAATTATGGATAGAGAGACACAGTTATAGATATGGACAAAATCATAAGCAGCCTAATATGTAGGTGACACAATGGAAATTTGATTACTAAAGTCAATGTATCATAAAAGTGCATGCTTTATGAACCTGAGATCACCCACGAGCAGTGA
The DNA here is from genome assembly GCA_019843965.1 of Rhynchomys soricoides. Taxonomy (NCBI): domain Eukaryota; kingdom Metazoa; phylum Chordata; class Mammalia; order Rodentia; family Muridae; genus Rhynchomys; species Rhynchomys soricoides. The sequence continues at coordinate 11,988,601 of JADRCH010000073.1, read as the reverse complement.
GTTTTGGCCAAAGAATCAATCTAATTTTCTTTATATGGTATGGGTTATAACAAAAATCATCAGTTAGCACTAAGATGACTCTCTTTAGAGGAAAAAAACCCTGGTTTTTGTTTTGTCAAATAATGCAATACATGATTAAGGGCAAAAGTAGATCATTAGGAAATTTCTAGAACTGGATAGCAGTGACAATAAAAATGATAAGGAAATTAGCAACATTTGTTGCTTTTTGGGGGGTAGGAAAGATGGGGAATAGGAAAAAGAAGAGAAACTGGTAAGTAGAATCTGATGGAATTTTAATGATATTGATTATATATACTAAACTGATTTAGATCATTTGTGCTTATTATAACACAATCCATCTTCATGACATCTTTAGTAAAGAGTGCTTTCATGAAATGAGCAAGGCTCCATGCAGATAACTATCCGTTTATAGAAAGAAACTTAGTCCCATATCTAAATTGGTGCAACCTGAAAAGGTATAATCTGATTAATTATATTGCTTCATAGGTCAGAATACAGCACTGTTTTTAAGATCCCTCAGATGATGAACTATTTGAACACTATAGGACAAGAAAATTCTGCTTAACCCATGGGTGAGTATTTGGGAGTCAGTCCTGGGAGAATGGATGCCTTTGATATTCATGCATTTGTTTTCTCACTTAGAAAAAACATATATAATCAGATGATTTAAAAAAAAACAAAGCCATAGAAGTAAAAGATAAAGGTAGACATGTCTAATTATAGAAGCATGAACGAAGATACACATGGACATAGAAACGGAGGGAAGGAAGAAAGAGAAGAAAAAACAAAAGAAAGTAGAAGAGAAAGAAAAATACAGAGAAACTAAAAGATTGCAAGATAGATGTTTTGCCAAAAATGCTGACCTGTGGTCAGAGGAAATTCTTGAGCAATCTCCACTTACAGCTGGTTCTTGACTGATAGATAATATAAACAGAACTAATAATATATGATACAGACTTGATAGATTTCTCATGCTATAAAACAATCAAGTTGAGAATAGAAAGTTTTGCCCTGGATTTCACATTTCATAACTGATACTAAACAAGAAATCCCAAATATGCTTGTGATAAAAGAAGCCAGTCACACAGAACTAAACATTTCCCTGGAATTTTTTGCATCTCTAAAGAACTTCATAATACTCAAGAGAAGAAAAGAAGAAAGCACTCCTTCCATGGTCTTCTTGGTAGCTAAATGTGAGACCACCAGAGGCAATCCCAAACTGAACCCAAGTGGAAAATAAAACTATTGCACATGTCTAATTAACTAGTGACAGAAAGGTCTGGGACACATTCCTTTGGAGACCCAAAGGCAATATGAGTTCCTCTCATGACCTCATATAGCAGTCTAAATGCAGGGCAGAGTTAATTACTATACTATATCAGAATTACTCCATGTGTTTGGACCATTAAATCATATTGTTAATACTCAGTTACTTCATTAAAATATACTGTTGGCCACAAACATTTTATTGTTTTCTTATTTTTAAAAGACTACTTAAAAGAAAAAAAAAGAAAAATTTATTCCTTTACAACACAATTTTGGTAAGCAGGCTATATGATTCTGGAACAGAAGGTTTAAATATGATTTACATGTTATTTAATGTCTTAGCATGGCTTGTGCGTATTCCTAAAGCTTTAGTTAACTGTCTCACTTGCTCTTTTTCTGAAGATGAATTTGAAGAGAGAAAATACTGAGCCCAGCTTTGCCATCCAAAGGATGACATGACATGGTTATTGCCCCTGGAACAGATCAGCAAGGTGTGGGTTTCCACATAATTGCTGTGGGGGTAAAGCTTGGTTGTATAATAATGTACCTATTTTCATGTTCCTCCTTTGGAGAATGTTCTCCCTGTTAAGGTTAATGGCTTTATGGTAATCAGAGACAGCACAGAGTCTGGGAGGTGAGGGTGTGTCTGTGTTCTTAATAATAATGATAGACATTGAGATCTTCAGGATAGCACTTAAGGCTGTGGGAAAGAACTCTGAAAACATGAGTTCAAAAATATAATTTCTCAATTATGCAAAATATAAGGATGCAATATGAATTATATGAAGGGCTTCACAGATCTAAAAGAAAAGAGGCAGGTGCACTGTGAGCCAGCTTGCCAGAAAGATACAAAAGCAGGCCGATTCCTGAGTTCAAGGTCAGCCTGGGATAGAGCAAATTTTGTTCCAGGCATGGTTGGAATGGTAATCTCAGGATGAGATCCCATCCACCTACATTTATTGTCTCTGTTTACAAAGGCAGGCAGATCTCTGAATTAATTTGCAATGTTAAAAAATGTGCTTGCTATCTTTTTCTAAGAATCAGGGGGTTGGGTTCATGGAGTGCTGTTTTGTGGGATAATCAAAAGAGAACCTGGAGTAAATGACTGAATTGATATGTAAATAAAAAACTGGGCCTTGGTCTTTGAGAGTTATCTGGTTGAGCTGTATGAAGATATCTAGAGAAAGCTGTCTGAAGAGCAAACACAGCTCTTTTAGAATGTTTTCTAGCTTTCTGATTTTGATTGGAAACTCAAGAATTACCTTTTGAGTCGTTCTAACAGTATTTCTAATTTAGTCAGAAAATCAAGGAATTTTTTCTAGCAGCTTTTTTGATTTTGATCAGAAAACCCATGAGCTATCCAGAGAGCATTTAGATTTTTTTCTAGCATGAGAGAACTGTCTAGCAGGGGGAGCTGTCTCTAGCAGCCTAGAGAGCCAAGAACTATCTACAGAGAGCTGCCTAGGGATCTATTTTGAGTAGAACACAGGCAGTCAGCTTGGACCCACAATTTAAATTCCAGTTATTTTTAACCACTCTCAAACACCCCTCCTCTTGGGAACTCCTCTTCAAGCCGAGGCTGGTCTTTGGCAAGAAAAGATGCAGTAAGTCATTGGTGCCAAGAAAAGAGAAGCCTGCCACTTTCTAGTGCAATCTCCATACAACTGAAGAGAGAATTTAATTAATCAGGCATTTTCTGCAACAGGACAGTCTTTCTGAACTAGAAGGCTGCTGTCCCTTACAGTGTGGTAGCTGACTCATTTCTGTGATTGTGTTACCAGTCATATGATCACTGAGTATATTGACTATTTTATATGTGCACTACAGCTATTTACCATTTCCAATAGATAATAGTCTTCCCAACTTCAAGGTCAGGACAAGGAGGTAACTAAGTGAAAATGGCAGATCCATGGTATAATATAGTAGAGTAAGGGCACACCTCATCCTCTTTCCTAATTTTTATTTTAAGAAAAAATGAAATCATTGCATTTACATGAGAAAACATGAGGGAATTTTGTTTTCATGTTGAGCCACTTCTTGCAATTCTTTAGTCCACAATAAATTTAGAGGCCTAATATAAAATTTTTGTATGAAAGAAAAAAAAAGACAGTTCAAAGATACAAGTGGAGATGGGCTGGGCTATGCTGTGCCTTTAAGGAATCCCAAGCAAGAAATAAAGCTTATTTCTTGCATATGAAGATTCTGCCAGCATGGCTTTCGGTTTTCCAGAAAGCTGCTTTCCAAGGTCTCTAGCTGGTCTTCTCTGATCTTGTAGCTATGTCATCAGGAGTACATTTTATTCCCTTTTATTCAGTGAGGCATCAGAACTTCTGGGCTCACAATTATCCGGTGAAATTAGACCTGCTTATCACAGTGGCCTTCTTAACTGAAGATGAGCTGAGAAATATAGGAGGATCTATAGATAGTGAGACCGAAGCCACCATCTCTGCCATAGAGCATTAGAAAGAGTCTCTTTTGTTAACTAGCTATATCTGGGTGGGGTAAATAATTTATAAATGTTTGCAGAGGGTAGACTGCTTAGAGGGACACTGGACAAGGTCTTGTCAAAGTCATAAATGCTTGCTTTAGGAATAGTCTTGCTCAGACTGCTGAGCTCCAAAGATGCACCAGGCAGCACCATAGGGCACAGGTAGACAGCACCTTAGGGTGCAAGTAGACAGCCTGGAGATATCTGTCACATGCTTGCCACTTGCAATCTGCAGGGTTCTCAGGGGTCTTTCTGAGATGGCTTAGTACTCCCCAATGTTGTTTGGAATCACCCCCCAAGACCCCATGCTGAAATCTCAAGAAAAGGAAGCCATATCTTACTGGTTATAGCTTCTGTGGTAACATGTAAAATGATACCTGCAAATATAGATTGATAACCAGGTAAATAACCTGTGAAGTCACGTTAATAATATTGCTTTTGTAGAAAATATAGACCAGAGCTTTCTGTATTTATAGATGACCAAAAGAGTGTCTAGAAGCCTGGATATGGCCTGGTAGTCTATATATGTATGAAGATTTTATACTCTGCTAAGGATTCTAATTAGAATGTTAACTCACATCATGACCAGTTGTCTGCATATGTTGGAAAATTGTGGAAACTTACACTATAGGAATAGTAATCTCTGCCTGGTGGTCTTATTGCCTTGATCTGATAGTGAGAATTGAACATGGGCCTTAGGAAAAAGAGGCCTCACTAGTCTAGTGGTGAATATATAATTCTCATTCCATCTAGCTTTATCTTTTCCACTTATGAACTTTGATAGGCAGTTAATAGCTCATGAAAAATAAAACTTAATCAAATCATTCTTTGAAGGAATCAAAAAACACTGGTTTACAAATATTCCATTCCTATTGCAGCTCCCAAATCTGGTCCAGTAAGAGTCTGGAACACCAAATGGTTCCTTAGATATTCTGAAGAATTGAGACATTTGTAGAAGTGATCAAATACCCATCCACTGTCCTTCTCTGGGTGCTTGCTGGAGATGACAGTTTCAGCTTCAAAAGAGCCATGCAAACCGGAATAATGAAATGTTCCATTTTATTAAATTTCCAGCAGGAAGGAGAGGTTGTATTAGAAGAGGAGAAAAGGTGGAGGGGTTTTAGCTTGATTTCTGTGATGCTGATAAGCAGTCATTTTTGCAGAGAGAGTAAAAAGTAATCCAGTGTAATGAAACCATTTTCATACTATCTGGGCATGAGTTATCACTCCAAGTGAGCCATGTGGCTCCTAATGGCTGCCTAGCCCTCCAGTCCTATCTTTCATGGGTCAGTTTGACATTTTAATAGTGCTGATATAAGAAAGAACATTTATGTGTCTTCCCTTCCCCATCAGTCAACTGTTAGGAGGGCGCCACTACTCAAGCCCTTTTGATCTGCTTTGCTTATCATCATGGCAGGGAATTCTTGGCTATGCTATGAGAGCGTGGTGGTCCTGGGGACCAATTGCACCAGGTTTTTGGGTTGATGATAGATGGAGAGCAAGTGATTTTTGCACATATCAGAGGAAAGTGCTGTTCCTTCTTTGTTATGGCTAATCAGAGCCTTGGCCGTGTTACGTTGGGTTGGCTTTTCCTCAGCCTACTAGACTTTACCCAAGTTCTGTTTCCAGAAAGTAGGACTCTCTCTTCCTGGACTTCCTATTTGTTTTTCCTTTAAACAGTAACCCAGGAAGGTGGCTACATGCAATAAATGAGAAAGAAATGCTTATTTTCTGTTGGGCCACCACACTTCTTCAGTAGTGTCATTGGAACTGGAGATGGAATACTCTCACTTTTTTCTTCTAAAATTTTGAGCAATTTTTTTTTGCCATTCTTTAGACCATCATAAATTTAGATGTCAATATAAAATTTATATATGAAACAAAAGAAAAGAAAAGAAATGGTTTGAAGACGTACAGGAGAAAATAGGCTGAGCTATGCTGTGTCGACAAGGAATCTCAAGAGTGCCGTGATGTACATAATGGAAGAAACCTGGCTCCTCCCACGGTTCTGAAGAGAGGATCATGAATTCCACTGGTATGTGTGTGTGTGTCTGTGTGTGCGTGTGCACACGGACGCCTGTCATGATAGCAATGAGAATATAGAATCTCACAAAGTTAAATTCTATTCTTCATAGAATCATTTTTAATGAGGCTGCATGGATATAATAGGCTAAGGGTGGCTGGATCTGACTCTGGGCTGAGAGGCACACACAATTTTGCCTGGAGGTTTCCAGACTGTAGGGGCTAATAGGACACTCGCTGGGAAGTTCTAATTCACCCAGGGCCTCCTGTTTTCCTAAGACTTGTTGTCTTTTAATCTTTCTACTCATAAGACTACAACACGAGCTAGAGGAAAGATGAATTTTCAGCTTTGATTGCTGTCGTGGGGTCTCCTGAGCTCACTGTTCTGTCTGGCTCAGCCAGAAACTCCATCTGTCATGGTAGAGAGATAGCAAGGGCCAGCCTGCTGTGTTTGTTTAATAGTGTATGTAACTTATTTTCCCTCGTTCTGCACCACTGTTAACCCTACTTGGCATTATATTTTATCCTGACAAAGTCTCAAAACAAAAATCGAAAAAAAATTGGGACTTACCGATTTTTCTGGTGTGACCCTAGGTAGTAAAGGTGGAACTCTAATCCTTAACTGTGTGACTCCACAACTCTAAACCTAATATACTTCTACCATGTTAGATGCTGAGTCACATTTGTTTGTGTGAATGCAGCCTTCTCCTTGCAAGGGGATGATCTGCAAAAAGACCGGACACTCAAAGAGCATGTTAAGAATATATGTGTTAGTAGTTATTTACCACCGTTGGTTTGATACCAGGTTCTTGTGAGGTCTGCCCAGGATTCTGTTACAGGGATGGAGGTGGGTGGGGATTGGCTGACATCTTTGTGGGGAGAGGGAGATGTACAGCTCTTATTTCATCAGTATCTTGGCACTCCTGTTTAAACTATCTCCTTAGTATCCGTAAAACTGTGTTAAAAGTCACCTTCAAGTCTTCAAGATTAGAGGTATTTTCACACACACACACACACACACACACACACACACACACACCTGTGATGATATTCCTGATCCTGAACATAGTATATACTTGATGTATGTTTAACCACTCTATTGACCGATATAATGTTTGCTTGGACCTGTTTATAGTTGAAAGGCTAGGATGTAACCAGAAAGGATTGGTTACAAATGCCTTCCTAGACCACTTTGTAAAATGTACCACCCAACCAACTATGAAACCTGAATCACAAACTGGAAAGTTAGAGCCTGAGAGAATGAAGTCTGTGTGCCCAAATAAATGGCCCCAACAGCAGATTAGAATCTGACTGTAGAACAGCCATGTCTCTGAGAGAGCCTAGTGTCTTTTGGTGCTTCCTGCTCTTGAGGAACTCAGTCACTGTTAGTTTAAGGTGGTAATAACACAAACCCCAAAGCTGGAATGGCCATTGATCAAAGAAATGAGCTGGCAGTTTCCAGACAGAATCACAAAATGAAATGGCTCAAATTGACCAGCTCGAACACATTTTTCACGTTCTATCCATCCCCTCTGAGCCATTCAGAGAGAAAAGTAAAAGAAATTAGAAATTAGAAATTGCTGCTTGTTTGTAGCAACCTCTTTGGGACTCCAAAGAACAGCCGTTTATCTAATTTTTCCTCTTGGACAATCAGAACTGACCACAATAACTAATGTAGATGTGTCGGGTGCAGTTCTAATACTCTTGTTCTCATTTGATTTTCACAGAAGAACTGGCAGGGAGCAGGGAGCATTTCCCTTATCTTATGGATGAGGAACTGGAGGCTCAGAGAGGGAAATGCACTATCTGAAGTCACACAGCTCCAGGCTGAAAGCCATGCTCTGCGCTTCTTTACAAGCTGAACTTTCACCTCCCAAACATCTCTCCATAAAAGAGAGGAATGGTCTTTTTCCAACATGGAATTTGAAGACAGGGCATTAGGGTCTACCCGTTAAATGGCATGTTCTTCTGTTTTGGAACAGAAGACATACAAATAACCTTCTGTTTCTGTTTTGTAGTCATTTCAAATAAGGAAGGCACAAACTAACAGCTGGAAGTGTTCTGGGGGGATCTTTCCCTTATGACGCGTGTTGCAGCAACAAACAGTACAGTTTCAAGTCCTTTGGAGGTTGGGCTGCCTGTATCCTGGATGGCTGAGAGAAAGGGAATAGAGCAGGTGATCCTAAAGAGACATGATGAGGAGAGAGAGAGAGAGGGAGAGAGAGAGAGAGAGAGAGAGAGAGAGAGAGAGAGAGAGAGAGAGAAAGAGAGAGGAAGATGGGTTTGTTTACCTAAAGAGCATCCCGGTATTGGGTAAAAGGATCTGACTGATGTTTTGAGGTCAAATCAGCCTGAGGCTAACAGACAAGGAGGACAGTAAACTATGTCAGAATGAGTGATGCTATTGAGAAGCACCGGAGTAGAGACGCAAGTGGAAACTGAAGGAAGGAGACAACTGACTTAAGAGTCCTGAAGGAAGAGGAGTATAGGATCAACATACAAGGAAATTCCTACATTGTTAGATTGCTTCCTTACCTACTCTAGGGGAAAAATACTTAGGTGCCAATAAACCTTCTCCTCGGTATAGAATTGGGGATTCACAGCCTCTATCAGAAACATATTAGTAGTCATGGCAATTTTATCTATACAAAGTCAATGGTAGAATTAATCCTTGTTGTGTCCCTGCACAAGCATAGTGGTACATGTCAACTAAAAATGAGCAGCCTTGGAGACGGACAATGTCTCAGAGGGTCAGAACAGCACACTGTTCTTGCAGAAGATCTGACAAACTAACAGCTGGAAGTGTTCTGTGGAGGGAATTTTCCCTTACGAAGTCTGTTGCAACAAAGCCATGTGACTCACAGGTACCTGTAACTCCAGCTCCAGGGATCCAATGCCTCTGGCCTCTGTGTACACCTGCATGAGTATGCAACTCTCTCCCCTATATTCATAAATAAAATATAATAGATATTTAAAAAAATTAAACATGGATGGTACACATATAATAATAGAGATTAATCTTAAAGACATAATGTTGAGTGAAAGATTTAGGGGAAAAGGCACTGGAAACACAGCAAAACATGACAATGATTGATTTTGGTTCAGCTCTTTCAGAGACTTGGGGTTTTCATCTTCCCTTACAGATAGATCCAGAAAGATCTATCCCATCAGCTGCTTTGGAAAGTTTTTTTCCTCATTTTATTTTTTTCTAGTATAAAGTCAGTTTTTCCTTATTTGACGTTCCCTTTGCTTCCTGACCCAGTGAGTGAGCACTAATGGTAGCGCTGCTGGAAGGTTGAGATGGTCAGACTTAATTCTGGCTCTTTGGATCAGACTCGGCAGCCTGTTTGACTTCATGATGAGACTTGGTTTTGGTATTCGCTAATTTGGATTCATATTTGGGTCAAATTAGTCTTTCTCAGTAGCAGATTTCACACACACACACACACACACACACACACACACAAAAACAAAAAACAAAAAAAACCCCAAAAAAACAGAAAGAAAAACAAACAGACAAAACAAAACATCAACAACTACAAACCCAACCCAACCTAACCAAACCAAAACAATAGTTTCCTGGGAAAAGGTTTTCTGGGTGTCTCTGAGCGTGAATTTCATGAATGTTTGCCCTAGATAAACACAGGGAATGAGACATTCTCATTTGGACGGCAACAGGTGGCAAAGGCCACAAGCAGGGGAGGAGAAACTGAGCAGTAAAGCAGTGATGACGATGTTCGAGAATAAGCCCAGCAAAGCCTGTGCAAGCTTGGTGGGAAAAAAGACTCTGAGTTGAGGAGAGGTGAACTTTTCGGCAGCATCCTCCTGCCACCAGGACTTGGAAGTGGAAAGAAAACCAAGGGGAGTGTCGGAAAGTATACTCAGCCTAGGACTAGAAGCAACTGTATCTTCCCATCCAGCCATGAAGTTTGTGCTGAGCTTCCAGGAAGTTAGACTGTTTATTCTTCAGCCATTCATTTTAACAGGATCAATTCTGTGGAAGTGCTGTGTGAGGAGGGAGAGAGAGGGAGGGAGGGAGGGAAAGAGAGAGAAAGAGAAAGAGGTCAGCATCAGGTGGCTTCTCTATTAATCCCTATACATTATTTTTGTTTTGAGATAAGCTCTCTCACTAAACCTGGAGTTCGCTGATTAGCCAGGAACTCATGGACTTCTCCTGTCTCTACCTCCCAGGCCTCCAGAGCTGGGATAGGATATGTATATCTCCAATGAGCCATCTTACTGACCAGAAATATACTCTTTCATAAAGGATTGTTATTTTACTTTCGTGGGGAATTTTTAAAAAAAAAAATCTAGGAAACTGGAGAGAATAATGTGATCTCAAGTTTATTTTTCAGTTCTAATACTAAATAATAGCTTATTATTCTTTTAATACACACAGACATATATATCATACTCATGCTCATATATAGATATTACATTTATGTAATATATTATAAACAGAATTATTACATCTAATATAATATATTAAATACATGTTTATATGATATTAAATGTATAATATATTATACATTTAAGTGTGTGTGTGCGTGTGTGTGTGTGTGTGTGTGTGTGTGTGTGTGTGTGTATACATGCTGTGGTGAACATGTGGAGGTCCAAGGACAGTTCATGGGAGTCAGTTCTCTCTGTCCCTCATGCAGGTTTTGGGGACTGAACTCAAGTTGCTATACTCCGTGACAACCTCCTCTACTTGGACCATCTTAACCTAGCTTATCATCCTTGATTCATTGGCACTTTTTTGAAGGCCATCTCCTGTAGCTTGACCAAGAGCTTTTGGAAAATGTGTTACAACTCTTCTTCCCAAAGATGGCCAATGCCTGGTAATATTTCATGCCTGTTTGCTGGAGGAATCTTTACTTTAACCAAGAACAAAAACCAGGATAACATAAATATACCTCTAAATCAGCAGACTTGCAGGTTTCAAGCGACAGGTTAGGAAGTCACATCTTTAGAATGCAGGACCTTGACCCTCCAAATCACTTATGTGTCACTTATATCTATATGCAAGCCTGCCACAGCATGCCTGTGATGCTGCTGACCAGGCTACACAGTTCTCTAGGTGCAGGCCCTGTCTGTGGGCACTGATCACCCTTCTGCTTCTGCCTTCTCATGGGAGATGCTAAGAGCTTGCAGCTCTGTTCCTTCTCAGCTGCTCATTTTGGTTTTACATCCCCCCCCCACCCCCCAGATTTCTCTTGGAAGGGTGCCTTCCTCCACTGCAGTTTGAAATGATTTACCAATATAATGTTCTTCCTTTCTTTTTGAATGATTATACTTTTCTCGTAGTTCCTGATTATTTTAATGCTGTCAGACGCGTTAGCATGATCTCTGTCTATTGGCCCTTGATTTAGTCTGCCATTTCTTTTTTTCTGGTCAGTACAGCTTTGTGTATTCTTGTCTGCTTTCTCTCTCTTTCGATTTCTGAGCCTTCAGAGGTATGGGCAAATGAGAATATACTTTTCCAGTCTCACTAACTTAATCACCATGTGAGTAAATACGATGCAATTTTAAACAAAGCTGTACCAGCACTAACACTGACCTCTAAAACCCCCAAACAACATAAAAATACCAGTTCTTCATTACCCCCTTGCCAGTTGTTTTAAAATTATTTGACATCAAATCGTAAGTGTCTCTTTAGGTCTTATCAAAAATTTTCCCACTATAAACAGGATAAATATTAACATTTCCGAGTGGGTCTGCATTAAGCATTTATCAAGCTTTATGCTGATTAACATCTGTACCTTCTGGAGTGTTGGTTTTTTCTTTTTCTTTCAAAAGTCTGACGTCTCAAAAGTCATCTCTAGACATCAAAAAGGAAGTCTGAAAATACGATGCAAATAAAGCCATGAAATTGTCACAAGTTATTTAATGGCTTGATCTTCATTTTATCCAGGAATATTTTTTTCAGTCATGATCATTAGGAGAATCCTCCTTGAGTCCGCCATCTCTTTATGCCCCCTTCCACTCATATATCTAGCTATCCAATCCACCCACTTATTTGTTGCTCAATCTTAGTAAAGCACCATGTAAATGTTGATTATCCAAGAACAGTAAAATCCTGACCCCTACGAGGTTACAGTTTAGTAGGGGAGAACTTATGCTAATAATTGCAAGCAACATTTACTAAGCACCAACTATAAACTAACCATTGAAAGCAACAGTTTAATCACCAAAGAAAGCCTTGAATATATTATAGATGAGGAATATGATCGCATGGGCAGAAACATTGAACACAGGGATTACTTTGGCTGTAGAAAGTGCTTAGCTCCAGTCTATAGCCCTTAAAACCTGGTGTGTTGAGTCTTACAAAACTCAGTGCTTACGTGTCTAGTTCCTGGAGTCTTTTGCTCATCCCATGATAAGCTGTGGGAGCTACTTTGAGAGCCATCATTGGATGTTCAGAATGAGAAAGTCCTTCTTGTGGAAATGCCTTCCAAAGCAGAGGATTAGTTGGGGACTCTGTCACTCATAGTTGTACAGGTCATGTTGTCAAATCTCAAGTCAGCCTGGATACTTGAGAAGGGTTTCCTCTGTTGATACTTGTTTTGATCTATGTAGTGGTTTTTCAGTGATGTGGAGGTCCTCTTCCTTTTTCTCCTTCCCTCACTTTTCTTTCCATTACATCCCAGTTTGAATTTTCTTGATTGTCTGTGAGTGATAGGTTGGTAGCTATATATGATCAGCAGTGGTAAAGTGTGGAGTGTAAGACATTCCCCCAAAGTTCTAGAGCTAAGTGCCAGAATTATTCATGAACTCAGTTACTTGTCTACCATACTTCCTTTCTTCAGCCAACATCTCTCTTTATTGGATGTGGGATTTTAGTACAGACAGTAAATGCTTGGAGTCATTTGGTCCATACATATGAACATGACTTCTGGCCCTGTCTTGTCTCATCTGAGACAAATTAAGCTTCTATAGACTTACCATCATCACTGGTAGAAGTAGGGTGACTATATAGGCTGTCATGAGGAGAAAAATGAGCTAAGAGGTGGGAAACATTGGTTCCCAGCACACAAAAGGACTCCCCTCCTCCTGACTCTAATCTCTCCCCTCTACTCAATTTTGGCTTCTCGAAGACATAGATGTAGCATAAGGCAGCTACGATAAAAGCTTAGGAACTAGCTGACACATAAGTTGTCCATTTTCTCCTTTATTTGAGGAGTCATGTAGACATACTGTAGAACACTGCTGTGCCCCCTTCCCTAATAATTGATTCATCCCCAAAGTCTCCTTCAGTCAGTCAATATGTTCTCTGGTCATAGTTCTCTGGGGGTAGAATCTGGCAGTCTGTACTATCTCCGTGTACTGGCTAGTTTTGTGTGTCAACTTGACACAAGCTGGAATTTCAGTTGAGAAAATGCCTCCATGAGATCCAGCTGCAAGGCATTTTCTCAATTAGTGATCAAGGGGGAAGGGCCCCTTGTGGGTGGTACCGTCTGTGGACTGGTAGTCTTGGGTTCTATAAGAAAGCCAGTACACGGAGATAGTACAGACTGCCAGATTCCACCCCCAGAGAACTACGACCAGAGAAAGCCAGCTGAGCAAGCCAGGAGAAGCAAGCCAGTAAGCAGCATCCCTCCATGGCCTCTGCATCAGCTTCCTGACCTGCTTGAGTTCCAGTCCTGTCTTCCTTTCATGATGAACAACAACTGGAAGTGTAAGCTGAATAAACCCTTTCCTCCCCCACTTGCTTCTTGGTCATGATGTTTGTGCAGGAATAGAAACCCTGACTAAGACACTCCTCAAGAATAATATGAGTCACCAGTTTCAGGAGCCACTGACCCCAGAGCACTTCATTTTCCTCCCGTAGTTAAGTGTCTTACATGGGTATGCTGGACAAAACACATGATATTCAGTTAAACATGAGTTTTAGATGGACTACCAACACATTTTGGCATAAGTATCCCTCTGATATCACATGTAATATAAGGATGGGATGTTTTTCCGAAGAAGAAACTGGGCGTCCTGTATCCTTATTTGTTAGATTTGGCGATCCTAGTCTAATAAGGTACAAGGCATCTAAAGAAAAGAGACTACCTTCATACACATGCTTTCTGTTATCCTTTGAGACACCTAATAAAACACATTCACAAGTTGCTAACTGACATTAGCTAAGACTCTGAATGTAATTTTCCCACCACAGTGACCATTTTGGACAGTTCACTAGTGAAGGCAGACTTAGAGTTGCAGCTGAAAAGATTTGTCTACAATTTCTAGGTTTTAAGTGTCTAGGTGACCACCTTTCTGTCATTTTAAGGGGAGATAGCCTAAAGAAAAAACTACCACCTACAACTCCTCTCTGCCACCCACTACCTTAAGCTGCCATTTACTCCAGTCTGAATTCTCAGCCATCTCTCATCAGATGTTTTATAATATGCACAAGGCTGAAATGATGGAAAAAATGTTCTGGGCTTAATCAGAAGTGTGTTGAATAACAATGAGTCCTGCAGCAGGCCGGTAAAGAAGCAGATCAGACCCACTTAACCATAATGGTCCTACAGAGTAATGGAGACTCAAGTGGTCCTTATTAGGTATCAAGCTGTGAACCAGAACTCATCTTCCATTCTGATTGCCAAAGGAAAGAGATAATTGATGGGACAGAATAGCCGTTATTATTATTATTACTACCTATTTTTTAAAATTCCAGACACAGTAGTTAGAAGGCTGTCTGTCCTTAGCGTCATTGGAGAATACCAGGTGTGCAGCATGAGGGTTGCCTTTCCATTAAGTCTTGAAATGGGAGCACTAATAACTTTTGCATTGAAATAAGTAATGGCCACATTTAATGACCAGTTTGTTTGAGTGTTAACAGCTTGTGAACCAACAAATGAGTCGTTAACAGGTGTTAACTTTCTCCTTTCTGGTTTAAATGACACATTCTATCTCTGCCCTGTTTGGATTGAGGGCTTTTACATATTGTGAGCTAGATTTTAATTTTTCTCAAGGTGGGCATCTCTTATTAATCAGCTAGACAGCTCTGTCTAATGGTTTGTCTCTTCCAGGATTATTTCTTACCTAGTTCATGGAAATATAATTTTTTCTTGGAATTAATTTTTCCCCTTGAAATATGAAGCAAGTCTAGGAAAATTTGATTCTGGGAGAAATTAGGGAAAAAGTCCAGTAGAAAAATATACCCTGAAATGTAAAAGTATTTACTGTGGAGAAGGAATACAAATAGGTTGAAAATACCATAGATTTGAGACAGCGTTTGTACACACTGAGGGGACAGGAAAAAGACTACTGTCTAAGGGCTAGAAATGAAGCACATGTAATCAGTAGTCCAACAGGTGCCTGCAATGTACATGCAAGGTGACTCAGCCCTCTCAAGAAATCTTCTGTTTGTCATTGCTCTCGTGTTCCCCCAACCCCTTTGATTTTTGCAAATCATAGGAGCTAGGAGAAAGGATATACTTTCTTTGAAACTTATTCTTGGAGGCACGGGATTGGGTGATGATTCCATTGCAGGAACTTTCTATAGATAAAAGGAAGTTACAAAATAAGAAATCCAAGTTCTGCCCAAGGGGAAGCTATTTCAGCATCATATATATGTGTAGAGGGTCCACACACACACACACACACACACACACACACACCCTCTTCGGTCAGTACAATACTTCCCAAGCTTATCTCATAAAAATTCCAATGGTTTGTAAAATACAAACAATGCATTTAAATGCCCTGCCAATGCCAAATTGTTTAATTTGTCCTTATGTTTGTCTTCTGATATTTGTTGATCGTATGGAGAAAACGATGCATGACTAAGTATCAGTACATACTTGGGAACTGATGAACTCCCTGAATTTGGGTGTAATCTTTGCTTATCTAGCTGGGCCACTCCTTGGTACATCTGCTTTTCTGTGATGCCTTCAGAATAGGACTGCCAGAGGCCTTGTCTTAGTATGGGTGTAAGTTGAAGGGACTCTGCTGGCAAAGGCATTGTTGTTTGGGCAGATGGTAAGAATAGGCTGAATCTTCTCACACATGGAAGCAATTAAAAAATGCCATCCACAAGGTCTTCTGCTCCTTACAAGGTGGTTTTTTTTTTTAACCCTTAGCAGTGCACTTGGGTGGGGTGAAGAGAACAATCTGTAAAATAGAATTCAAGAGCACACTAAAGTTTTTCTTAGATGCTATGCCATTTGCTTGGTAGTAAACTTCCTGTTCACCTTCTAGATCAGTGAATCTCAACCTGTGAGAGATATACCCCATAGCAACCTCACTGAGGGCATCCAATGACCCTTTCACAAGGGTTATATATCAGATATCCTACATATCAGGTTACAATTACATTACGATTCATAACAGTAGCAAAATTACAGTTATAAAGTAGCAACAAAAATAAGTTTATGGTTGGAGCACATTACAACATGAGTGTAGGACACGTGGACTGTACCACCAGATGGGCATAAAACTGGTGAGATGGAACATGCTTAAATTCTGGGCATCTCAGAGGTTTGAGACGGTAGGAGTTGGCTACTCCCTCCCTGTCTCCATGCCTGCTTTGGAGCACACATCACATAAGGTGATGAAGGGCAGTCAGTCATTCAGCATCACACCTAGGATTCATCCCCATGCATCTATTTAGAGCATTGCCAGCATCTTAGTCTCAGACAATAGAATGTATTTAACCCCTCGAATCCTATCCCACTCCCCAAGGTTGATGTGGTCCCTGTCCACATGGAATAAAGTGCACAAGTTGTTTCATCAAAGATCATTTGAGACTGGCTGTAACACTTGTGTGAAGACTCCCCCCCACCACCAAAGCACTCACTGTTGGACCTTGGACTTGCTTGCCTGGCCAGGCTCCCATGACTCACAGAGGCTCACATCAGGGTGCTGGTTGCTGACATCATCACCACTGCCAGCACAGCCGCTGGGACCCAGGACCATGACCACCTGCCCTGCACTGGCAGCCTGAACATCATTATTTATTTTCTAAGAATTGTAAGACTCTCTGCATTCCCCACTGTAACAGAGCTCTGTGAAATCTATTTGTCCTGGACTTCGCTTCACCCTCCTTGGTCTGGTGTACAGCAATGTCTGATGCCCCAGAGGGAAGGGGCAGATCTCAGACTCCACCCATTCCAGACTTTGCCCTGCACCCTGGTACCCATCAGGAGAGGTGAAATGTGGAATGATGCATGAAGAACGGTGTTAAAGAGTCACAGCCTTAGACAGGGTGAGAACTACTGTTCTAGTTGATCACTTTTTAGAGTTTCTCACAGGGTGTAGAATAAAATAAAAGTACCATTTAACATTGTGATTAGGGTGTGGCATTTTAGTACTTTTTATAGGATACTTATTGTGGATGCTTAGGTGAGAGATGTACTCCATAGGTTCCTGTATTTGAACACTTGGTCCTCAGTTGATAGCACTGACTGGGAAGGTTCTAGAGCCTTTAGGATGTGGAGGAAGTACCTCTCGGGCAGCAGACCCTGAGGGCTGGCAGTCTCATCTGACCTCCTGCCTACTCTCTGTGCTCCTGTGTGTGCCATACATACTACACCTTCCTACCATTGCAGACTCCAACAGGCAGGGAGGGAACAGCCTGAAAACCAAAATGAACTCTTTCGCCTATAACTCTTGGTATTTCATCACAGAAACAAAAATTCAATGATTACACTTACCTATTATTTACATTATTTTGAAAAAAAATATGCAATTTGTAGAAGTAAACATATGAAGATTTAGTCTTGGTGTTTTAATAATTCTTACAAGTTTCCTTGGCTGCTCTACTCTCAATGTATTTAAAGTCTCAAGACTTTAGTCCCTTCTATCAACTGACATCTGAGGAACACTTACTGATAGAATGCCAGGTACTGGACAAAATGAATGGCGAATGTGGCCTGAAGTGTCTTGTATTTTGTCTTACACTGAAGCATGGTGGAGATGTAGTGGGGTTGACAGATGGTGAGGCGTTCTGGAGAGGCGCAGCTCTGGGGCGCAGACAAAGAGAATCTCATCTGAGCAGTAACCCACAGGTTTCATTGAGGGCTGGTATCACAGTCTGAATATGAAATGTATTTCAGTATAGTATGATGAGCAGTGGGTCCCCAGATAGGGTTACTACTTGGGGAGGTGGTGGAATTGTAGGAAGTGGGGCCTAGCTTGAAGAAGTTGGTCATTTGGGAGATATGGCTTTGAAAATTTTACCTGCTGCTGAGTCCCTTCCTCGCTGTTTCTACCTTGTCAGGAGATAAGTAATGCTACCTGCTCCCAAACCATGATCTTCTGTCTCACCATGAGTTTGCAGAAGCAATGGGACTAAGAACTGTGGACTAGGAACTGGACAGGTATCTTATCAGTTAATAGCACTGCTGATCTTTCAGTGGATTCAGGTTCAGTCCCCAGATCCCATATGGTAACTCTAGCCCCAGGAGAATCCAGCCCCCTTTTCTGTACTCCATAGGCACTGCATGAATGTGATAGACAGGCATGTATACAAGCAAATCACCAAGACACATAAAGTAAAAACAAAGAAACTATTAAATGTACAAGGTGAAACCAAAATTCTATGGACTAAAATCTCCAAAACTGTGAGTGCAAACAATTCCTCCCTCCCCTAAATTGTTTATGTTAAATATTTTGTCACAGGGACAGCAAGTCTGACTTGTGACAGCAAGTCAGGATTGTGGAGGGCACATGACACTCTAGACAGCAGTCATCTTTTTACAGAGTGGGCCAAATGGTAAAATTTTAGGTTTTGGAAACCAGGTAACCACAGTCATAGATCCTCATTTTAATGGTTGTAGTGTTGATGCGTTACTATAAAGTGTTTTATTTGTAAAAACAGGCTGGATTTCACCTATGGGACATAGGGTAGGTATTGGTCAAATTGTGTGTGGTATGGGGTGGAGCTCTACATGCACAGAGTATGGAGGTTTGTACAGGCAAGCAAACTGATGTGAACAATCACGATGGAACAATGGAGAATGCATGATATGGCAGAAGGTGTTTTTAGGAACACAAAGAAGAAAAAACCTAGGAAAAATATTTTGAAGAACTTTTGGAGGCCAAACTGAGTAACACATACTTCTTGAGGATCATTGTAAAAGAAGAACTGTATTATCAAGACAAATCGGGCTATATAGCAGTGGAACATAACTAAAATAACAGCAAACTACTTACAGAGCTTTTGATACCATGGTTGACTGTAACACACATGATGTTTGGTGTAAGTGAGCCTGCTCTCCAGGGTGTCAGCGGGTCCTCCTCACATGGTGATCTGTGGTCTGCTGATCCAGGCACTTCTGTCTTGTAGATGTCCATTTCACCAGTTGAGAAAAGAGCGTCTGGAAAGCCAGTCTTGTTTCCACTGATGTCCTTTGTTCCGTTCTCAGCTCCATGTCCTGAGCTCATTTTGTCATTCTCTGTAGCTACACAAGGACTGGGTGAGAAAATCAGTAGAGTTGAGAGGTTGAGGTCTCTGCCACATTGTGTGTGGGCAGAATGAAGCCAAAGAACGGGGAGCAGAAGCAATGGCGAGAACTAATGAAGTTAGGCGTCATTTTGTCATAGTGAAGATCTAAAGTGAGCTGAAATAGGAAAAGACAGGGGGATCAGTACAGAATTGCTCTGAATATCTATCCAAGAGTCAATAAAGGGATATGGGAATGCAGCACAGTTGGCAGAGTATTTACCTAGCAGCATGCAGCAATCTCTGGGTTCGATCCCCAGCGTTATATAAACTGGTGTTGTGGTGCACAGCTACATAACTCCAGCACTTGGGAGATAGAGGCAGGAAGATCAGAAGTTCAAGGCCAGCTTCAGTTCCATAATGAGTTCAAGCTCAGTCTGGGCTATATGTCTTAAAAAGTAGTTAACAAATATCAGAAAGAAGGTAGCAGCTAAGGAAATGAGAAGGAATTTGGTTCTTTGTGATACAAGAACAAATCAAAGACTATATGAAATCTACTTCTTTAGTTTGTAGCACAGGAAGTGAGAATAAAGGAGGAGTCATGGAAAAGAGATGAGCCTGTTGGCATGTTGATTTTGAAGTGATGGCTTGACAGCTAAGAGATGCGCCTATCAGAGATGCAGGTGGAGAATGAGTCATGTGAGATGCAGTTGGTGACCGTGTAAAGGGTGGTGAGTTACTAAGTGACAAAACCAAAGCACAGAACTGGAGGCCAGCCACCAACAGGGCCAGGGCAAAGAGAGGAAAGCAGTCATAGCTGGAGAATATGATTCCAAAAAAGGTGGTTTCCTTTAACACCACCAGACTGCAAGTACTAAAGGTGTCTTGGTCGACACTGTGGAAGACTGAGAACATGGATCAGTGGTGTTCTGTCGCAGCAATGCACACTGCTACTTCACTCACCATTGCTTTCACAGGGAATCTCCTCTAGTGTTCAGGTGTCCCACTGCTTAACCTGGACATAAGTTTGGCTCCAGATGCCCATGCTGGTGGCTTATAACTTTACCAGTAAGTTCAAAAGAAATAAAATAACACACACTTTATCTTCTTTTCCATCCAAGTCTTCAATGGCCAGTTAGAAAGGGTGGAAACCCAATTTTCCCTCATAGGTCAGGAAACTGCTAACATAATTTATTCTTAGTGTTTCCTGGTAAAAATTTTTTGGCTTCTTCTCCACATTGCTGTGCTTTCTCTAACCCAGCAGCACTGCCTTCATAGAAACTTCTTCCCCCAAACTTCCTGACCATGCAAAAGAAATTTTGATGATAAAGTAACCATTAGTATTTCTTGAGAGCAGTGGGAAGCAGGTGCAAAGAGTTGAGAATGAGTTGATGATAAGAAAATAATCCAAAATGGCAGAAAACATGCGGGAGAGAAGCCCAGTGGTAAATGGTTTAGAATGACAGAGTTTAATGGTCAAATAAAGTTGTTTGCTTGAGTTTAAGACTGGAGAAAGCGACCATGGGGGCGAGGGTAGAAAAAGACTCCAGTATGTAGATAGGAGGTGAGGGTGACAATGAAGACATGCACACCTTCGGACATAGATATGGGTCAGGTCAGAGAAAAAACAATTGGAGACACCAGAGTAACAAAGTGAGTCATAACGATTATAGCCAGGACTGGGTAGGACGTAGATGACATTTTTTTTTTTTTTTCATTTTCAGATCACAAAAAGGCCCAGAGAACTAAAGTCACACGATTTGCAAGCAGGAGAGCCCAAATCAGGAGGTCTTCTCATGACTGCTGTTGTACTATGTTCTTCATTGTGCTAAAAGTTCCAGGTCACACGTAGAGTGAAAGCCACACAAGAGAGAGGTGTCTGGACAAGGAACGACCCTGTATCAATGACAGAACAAAGCAGAGACCTTTGTAAAAAATGTGTTGGTTAAGTGCCATAAGACAGATATGGCAGATCAACAGAAGAAACTATTTGTATAACATCCATCGGTACAGATTACTATGAATTTGGGAGAAAAGACTTTGGGAAGAAATAACTGGATATTCAGTCGCAAAATCATTTGAGTTCTCACCATGAGCTCAGTCTACATTGCCTTCTGCAGGAAGTAGGAGACCCCAACTTCTGTTTAGGTTAGTCTATACTGATCTTGAATGTTCTGTGCCAGCTTCACAGAGGAAGATGGGCATCTCAACCTCTAGTTCTCTCCTGAACATTGTAAATACCTCAACTGATAGGAGTGACATCTTGAAGAAAGAAATAGAGAGAGAGAAGAGAGAGAGAGAAATGTAATTACCAAACTATTCTAGATGTGCAAGTCCCAGTACAGAAACAGAAACCAAAACCATAAGCCAAGACAACATGTCTCCTACATAAAGTACTAATCCCATAATAATGTCATCCAAAGAAAATGTAAAAACATCCAGACAGAGAATTCAGAAGAATGACTATAAGTATGTCTAAGCAACTCAAGGAAGACATGGCTAGATTCCAAGGAAGAAGATGAAGAAGAAGAAGAAGAAGAAGAAGAAGAAGAAGAAGAAGAAGAAGAAGAAGAAGAAGAAGAA
>JADRCH010000073.1:11937738-11961793 GCA_019843965.1 Rhynchomys soricoides | reverse complement strand
ACACACACACACACACACACACACACACACACACACACACACACACAGGCAGCCTGCTCTGACTCCCCAGGGTTTCTCTCCAAGGTGACAGGTGAGAGTACACCCTTTGCTTTGTTTGTTTTCCCTTTCCCCAGTGTTCTCTATTTAGTCTCTTTTTACATTGCTTGGCAGTTTCCTACCCTTATATAATAATGACTTCTGGTGATGGCCTCGCTCGCTCTTTTTCTGTCTCCCTTTTCTCCCATTGACACACCTCTTCCCAGCAGGTCCCATTCCTACTTTCCGGTCTTCTTTTTCTAAGTAGCCTACTGAGTTTGATTGTAGTTTCTTGCCCAAGCATGGGCAATAGGATTTTTACTGGAGAAAGGTCAACTAATCAGCGGCTACCCCATTGGAAAAAAGTGATACTCTCCCTGACTACCATGAATGGCTTCTAAATGCTAAGAGCTGGTTTTAATGAGGCAAGAAACAGCTCTGTCAGCATGATGAGAGACAGTTTATTCTGAAGCCAAATATGACTGACCGAGACCTCAGTACAGAATTTGGGTTCCCCAAAATCCACACTCTAATGTGGTAGCAGTTTCATGAAGGTTGTATACTAACAGAACAAAATAGTCACAATTCAACATGCTTTCAAATACACTGGTGGCTACATTAGGTAGGTGGCTTAGAGTAGCATGGGAATCCTCTACTATTTTTATATATGTGAATAAATATATCTACATGTATATGTATTTGATTTATGTATGTATGTCCCAAGATAAACTGTAATTTGTCTTTGGACCTGCAACATTCCAACCCCTCTACAATCATTAAGAGTCTTCTCAGTTAATTGGCATCTGTAGAATGTTCAATGTAAATCATTGCTTCTCTGGGACCTTTAGTTCAGTTTCTAGAACCATCCTTCTTCACTCAGCCCTCATTCTGGAGGTTTGATTTAGTTCTCAGGAATGAGTCTCTGGCCTCTGGTCCTATTCTGAGATCACCTTATGTCATTCCATCACCTTATTTTATAGGCAATTGAGCTAGGGGCCAGAGAGACTAAAAACATCTCCAAATCCAGATAAGCGTGTCAGTGACAGAGCGGAGAGCACTGCAGGTCTTCAGATTCACCAGCTCAAGCTCCTCCCTCTAAACTATAGTCTCTTCCACTTCTGAAGAGTAATAAATGGGTCTCAAGTGTTTTCCTTTTTGAAGGAGTCAGAGGCTGGCTTTTCCTGTCCCGGTGCTCTCATCCTTACTGACGACCTCCTCTGTCTTTAAAAGACAGCTTGACTTCATGGGTAATGAGCCGAGGACTCAAGGACAGGCTCCCGGCACAGATAGCATTGTGAAGTGAAGGGTGCACACATGAAAGACATTCTTCGCAAGTTTTAGAGGGTGAGGAGGAGGTGGGTCAGAGAAAGTGGTAGCTCCTTCAAGAAATACTCTTATGTTTCCAAGTCCCAAGATCCTACTAAATCAGACTCAGGTCACATGATGCCTATACTTGTCTCCTGGCCCAGGGTGAAAACAGTTCACGTTGTAAAATTAACTTTCCACATTTGGCCAGCCCACACGTGCCAACTTTCTTTCAAAGTGAGTTTGCGAATGAATGAATGAATGAACGTGTTGACTGGGTTACTGTTCTTAGGGGAGCCTTCTTTGCCTAGGACTTGGAGAAGGATTAAAGTTGGTTTTGAATAGCACTGGTGCTCTCCTAAACACAGCAGGCTGATAGAGTTCTGGTTGCACTTTTATTTGCTATGAAACAAAATGTTGTCGGTTCAGCCGAGCAGATGGTGTTTGGTGGATGGCTTGAATGTAGCTTTGTAAATAAGCTACTCAAAATAGACTAGCTTCTCCAAAACTTACCATCTGCCCCTTACCCCATGAGGTCTACAGGTGATTAAAAGAAAATAAAAGAATTTTGTACTCTCACTTGTTATTGTTGCTATTTCTGTGTTCCCAAATTATGAAAAGTTCCCCCCTTTTTTCCCTTAAATTTGGCTCTGAAAATATGAGATTGCCTCCAACACAATAGACACTTCAAGGTTTAGTCTGGTCTAACAGTGATCACCTAAGCTGGCATTGTGGTTAGGACTACAGTCCCAACTACTTGGGAAGTAGAGGTGTGAGTATCATTTGAGTCCAGGAGTTTGAGACCAACTTGTACAACTAAGTATGAAGCTTTCTTAAAACAAGACAAAATGAAACAAAATAAGAACAGCACACACATAGCCACCAACAGACAGACATGAATGTCTAAATGACATACCCCTGTTATTTCAGCCACCTTTCAAGGTCGTCTTTGATATGATTTGGCTTCTGCAGCTTTCATGCATGGGAATTTCTTGTAACTTCTCCTGGCTGAAGCGAAGATTCCCCTGCAATTGTTTCCCGTTTTTGAGGACCAAGTTAGTTTATTATGCAGTGGCTCTAGAAACGCATACATCCGGGCTTGAACCCTATTTTTCAGTTCCAAAGTGATAGGGTTATTTAGCTTCTCTCAATCTCAATTTTCTCGTTAGAGGAATGGGGAAGCCAAGAGTGTTAACAGGACTGCTAGAGACATTCTTAAGATTAAGAAACCACCCCTGCAACACTCAGGCTGCCACATGCCGCATTCAAAGTGTTCTTTGTTACTGCTCCTGTTGTTGTTATCAGTATCATGCTCAACTGTAGCACACAGCTCACCAGGGACATGATGGGACGGAGCACGTAGCCAACGGGGTACGTGATGGGACGGAGATTATTTACTTCAGCTGCAATGTGAAGGGTGTTCAGACTCATCAAGTTGATCGCTCCCACACCTTGTGTTTTCTTTTTTCTAAAAAGGGAATTTCCATGGGCTACCAGCCAAAACATGAGCTGGAGGGTAGAAGACAGTGCGAGGTTCTTGTTGGATTGCATTGATTATTGAGGCATGGGAGATGGATGGTAAGGTTTTTCTCACATTTTAAATGGTGGCTGATTCTATGGGAATGGTTTAGGAACTGGAATTAGGAATCTGATCTAAAGGTCTATTTTCAACATAGGGTCCAGGGCCTTTTGGAGTTTAAGTTAGAGAACGGATTTACTCAGACTTGGTGCGAGGATTTAAGAGGGCCATGTAGAAGACAGTATCTCTTAAAATGTTTAATTCCATTTCAACTGTGGGATGTAGGTGAAATTAGGAGACAGGGAGCAAAACCTTCAGCCTACGTCTTTGTAGAGCCACTCATTGGGCTGAGATTGTCTCTATTTTCTGTGACTGTGACTCATGCAGAGAAGATTACTGTTGAGGGCACTATAACTTATCAAGGAAAGAAAGAAGACATGTGAAGAGAGTTAAATCTTTCAAAGAATCAAAGGAAATTGATCCTGTAGTGGTCTCTCTAGCATTTACCTGTATTTAACTCTAAAGTAACAGAATCAAGATGCTAGGGTTATAAATTTATCATAATAGATTTGAAATTTCATCTCTTAGTGTTGCACATAAGGCAACCGCAACAGAGTTAAATCAAATGCTGATCACCTTCCTCCAGCCATGATCTAAGAACCAAAGTTGAGTTACCCTGTCACCATGGGAGATGAGTCCCTTGTCTTTCTCCATTGGTCTGAGAACAGGTGTTGCTGGGCTTGTACAAAATTAAATACATCACTGTCTTTAATAAAATCCAAGGAGCTGGCTCCATATAGACAAAGTTGTGTTCTAGACACAGGCATATTCAGTGTTGAGTAAGATGTGAATCATGCACATAAAGACCTTAAAATATTCAAGAAATACCTGGGTTTTTTGAAGTAAAGGAGTCTTGAATGTAAACATTCTACAAGAAGAGCATAATTCAGTGTCTCCTGTCAGAGGTCAAGGTAGGAGTGCAGTGCTGGCTTTCTGTATCTTTCTACACTGTAATAAACTGAGAAGAGTGTTTGTTTTGTTTTGAGCGTGTATCCTATGTGTTTAAAAAGAATGATTCCTCTGCTCTTCTTAGAAGGTATGAGACATAAATGAGACAAATGGACTTGCTGACAAACAGTAAAGAAGAGTCAAAATTGGAAGAGTCACTAGAAGTTGGAGTGACCCAACTCTGGTGAAGGTAGTTGATCATTTGGATTACCATCATTGTTATCTGCATGGTTACCATCCAGGAGCTTTGTCATAATGCAGACTCTCATCACAATGACACATGGCAACCACTGCATACCTCAGCCCTCTGGAAGCAAGCTTCACTTCCACGCCACATGTCTAGGTAACTGTGAAGATCGGTTTCCATGCCCGATAGTTGTCAAACTGTCCTTATTGCCTTTTGCATTTGTTCATGGGAACATGTGCATTTATTCCATAGCCACACTAAGCACAATGGGCACTTAAGTCTTTACTCGATGATGGCATTAATTTTTTTTATCTATTTCATAACTGGAATGTTGACTTCTAGATGTGGCTGTAATGGACAGAAGAACAAAGACCTCTACGCTGAGGAATTTTATGCAGTACAAGTTGCAATTAATCTTAAGAAATGAGCTTTTTGGATCTAAGAGAGAGCTATGCTGTGGCTGGGTGTTGAGGTGCTGATCGTTAACTGGTGGGAAGGGCTGAAATGAACTCCATGGAACTCGTGAGACTTCTAGAAGGGAAGGGACCTCTGTTCTATCCTTTCTTATAAAGGACCTTCCTCCTTTTGTTCTTCCTGACTTCTCCTCTCCTAGAAATGGTGACTGTAGAGCCCTCTGCCCTTGCCTGACCACACCTCAGACCACAGTGTAACCTTGAAGATAGAAAGCACGTACTGAAGATAATGTAACATAAAGACAGAGGAAGCCTACTTCTACGGTCTTGCTGTGGAACCTTTCACTCTGGACTTCATTATAGAGAAATGTAGTAGAGGCATCAATCACTGGTTTCTCCAGTTTCTACTCACAGCACACACACGTGGACTCTAACCGCTGCAGACGCCTTCCACCCAGTGAGTACTGCCCTTGTTTCTTTGTAGCTAGATCCTGGAAACACTGTCTGTTGGTCCATGCTGATTCACAAGCCAGTACAAGAGTGGAGTTGGACTCAGTCTCTGCTAATGAGCAGCGGACTTGCGGGTGAATACAATACTGGGATTATAAGGTGCTGGCAGCCATACCAGAATAATAAGGTCAGATGGAAAACCATCCAGTGAATACCTTCAGTGACTATGCTGTCCTGCGATAGTGGCCCCAGAGCACTGCAGCCCAGATCCACAGTTCATTTGGTGGAACTTCGGCCCCCCTTTACTTCCTTTGGCAAAATGATGAGGGGCTTCATTATTGGTTCAGTTTTTGCTCTATGTAGCTATTCAGTAGGAGTCCATGTTCATTCCAGTTTGTAACTAAGGGGCTTATTCATTGGAGTTTACACCAGCAGTTTCATCTGTAATATCAAAGATGGTGGCTGCCATCTGCTTTGCTAATCTCAAGTACCTCTGGTTGATTCCTGTGATGGAAGAAGTTCACAAGACATGAGCCATTTTCTTGGCTCACTACGCCTGTTATTTTAGGAGCGTCAATTCATCTGTGCAGTATGTGGAACTGTGTAAACTTTGATAAGAATTTAAGACTCAATTATAGGAGACGGTTTCAGAAATAATCTCATCATCATTAACTTGTTGTGTCTTCAGTATCTTTCAGAGATAACTTTGTACATTTTGGAAAGTGAAATAAATAGCATAAACCTGCCTCAGGTTTATGCTATTTATTAGCATAAACTATGGCAGCTTGCCAAGGGAAGCTGAATAGTTGCTGCTAATCTGCTTATGGGTAGGTCTGTGGGTGCAGCATTGGAAGGGTGAATCTGAGCATGTTTACCAAGGTAGTTAGTTCCTGGTACCATTTAAGTCGGCTTCAGAAAGTAAGGTGGGAATTCTAGCTCTCATCTCACTGTTCCATGCCCTTTGCCAGTGGTTGGTGCTGCCTGACTTTCAGGAAAGAATGCACTAGTTGGTAAGATTCTAGGAGCACAAGGCAGGCTATTCATTTGAAGCCAATTGCTTATATAGCATTTGTGTGTGAACAAATTTGTTGTCTGCTTGACTAATTTTCCCTCATACCAGAAATAAGGACAGCTCACACAGACACTTAAGATGTGACACATCAATTTAAACTTTTGGGAAATTGGCAAATGGAGTCACAGGCTTTTTGTTTGTTTTATTTTTTGCTATAAAAGTTTTGCATATTTTAAAGAATAGATAAGATACCATCTATATAGAAGACATTCTATAGATGTTTCTTTCTTTACCTAGTGGATGATGCAAAGGAGGGAGGGGGCAGAGGAAGAAGAGGGGATAAGAAGCAGGAGCAGAGGGAAGAGAAGTAGTGGGAGACTAAGAA
Organism: Rhynchomys soricoides; assembly: GCA_019843965.1. Taxonomy (NCBI): domain Eukaryota; kingdom Metazoa; phylum Chordata; class Mammalia; order Rodentia; family Muridae; genus Rhynchomys; species Rhynchomys soricoides. Next base: position 11,955,478 of record JADRCH010000073.1, on the reverse strand, counting down.
TTTTAACAATTCTGAGAAGGATTAATTAAGGTGGTTCTGTTGCCCATTGGTCTGAATAGTGGAGAGTTGGGTGGGCTAACCCTAAGGTACATATTTCTAGTATAATCCTGCTTATCTCACAAATCTTAATGATTACTCACAAAGGAGTCTGACTGGGTAGGTGGGCGAGGCTGCCTGTTACAAAAGGGAAGAAGCAAATATCTACTGTCTAGTGACCTGTAAGCAATTCTTCAAGTCTATTCTAGTAGAAGGAATGTCTTTCTCTTGGAGCGACTTGCAGTTAAAAAGCAAAGGGCATGGTCAGGAGAATGGAGACTGTAGAGAGAAAGTATGTCCTTTCTTACGACACTTCTCAGCACACATGGACTTGAAGTTCGATTATGTTTTGGTAAGACTTTAAATAGAGATGCTTGCATTAAAGCTTCTTTAAAAGTCCTTTTAACTTTCAAAAATTCAGTATGTGGGTGGAATGGGCAAGCTTAAGGCACGAGGGCGAGAGTGGGCTGTGGCTCAGTGGGCGAGAGTGGGCTCAGTGGTTGAATACTTTAGCTGGCATGATTATGACGCTAAGTTATCAGCCCCAGACCCGAAAACAAAAGAATCAACTAAACCAGCACAAATCAAAGATCCTACAGGCTCAGTCCCTGCTGTGATACTACACTGTAGTTGTCAAGACCAACACTAATAGGAATAGATAATGAATAAGTAATTTTATTTTTTTGTAGTCATATTAAAAACACGGGGAAAAAACTACAAATTGATTTTAAATTGAAATTTTAAATTTTAAATTGAAATTGATTTTAATATTTTAAAATTTAGTTCAATTATTACAAATGTCATCTAAGCATGTGATAGATATAAAAAGGTTAATTTGCACTCTTTCACAGCACACATCATCCCCTTCAACTCTTTGCTTTTGTATCCATTGATCTAGGTCACTTAAAGCACAGCTACCAGTAGCTTGTGGTTACTGGATTACAGGGGAGGGGGAGACGACATAGGTTACACCTCATTGCACACTTTCCTAACCAACAGATGCCTCAAGAACGGATTTTTCATAATGACCATTGTCTGAGAGTAGAGCTTGTAGGCGTCGACTTTTTAAACAGGAAATGTCATGGATTCCATATTTTATGGAAGTTACCCGTTTCCAAGCAGGTAGAGCCAAGGCATCTAGTTTTGTACCTGTAGGGGGAGCTCTCTCCCCTCTGCTCTTTAATTTCAATTCCAGCTTTGGTTCTCAGAGCCCTGCAGTTCTGAGTTCTTTCACCTGGGTCTGTGGAGAGTTTGTGTTTGGCTCCAAACCAGCAGTTCTTTCACAATCTCCACACGTTAAAGGCGGCTAAAATGCTAGGACACCAGCCGGGTGGCGGCCTGAGTCTTGTGATTCCCAGGCAGTCCAGGGAAATGATAAACAAAAGTCTTTTGTGCAATATTAATAAGCTTTAAGCACTCCCCAGTGAGCCTCTTGTCATCCAAGTAAGTCATGTGTATCAAAAGCCCTTATACGTGGAAGTTTGTTTTCATATCTGGCCCACGATGAATGGGAGCCCCCTTTGCCATGTTGTAAAACAAACATTTGTTTATTTTCTGAGCAGAGCTGGCAGTACGATACAGGAACTGGAGCTGAATGGAAGAGCCTCTTTCCAAGGAGGCGCCTTTGAAAACCTGCTGTAGCTTTCCAACTGTCAACTGATCTTGAACTGGGTGTACGTTAAGACAATAACAGTGTTTCCTAAATAAATAAGTTAGAGACACCCGTGGGCCTTAATGAAACCCATAAAAGGCTTGTGGGGTGGGCGAAAAGGTTTTTGTGCTGCTCAGGGAAATAAGGTCTAGTTCATCTTACCATGTATGGGAAGCTTGTGTTTTTGAGACAGAAGGGGTCCTTTATGGTAATTACACTGGTTAAAAAAACCCAAACAAACAAACAAAAACACCCAATAACATAAATAAAAAAAACCCACGCTTGACAGAGCTTTCTCTGGACTTCTGGGACAAAAAATGTGACACTTCCCTTGGGTGAACGTCACAGTGCCAAGCAGGCATTTTCTAAAGTAGAGAAGTGTGGTCACCCTCCCAGTTGATAATGTAACCCCCTCCTGGCACGTAAAGAAAATAAATAAAAACTGTAAGATGAACCATCTGCTACTGGGATCTGGCTCTTTTCTTCCTTGGCTTGGGGCTTCCGGGAATCCATTCCATTCCAACAAGTTTTCAAGCATAATGGCCTTGGAGGCAGAGGGTGGAAACCAGGGTGCTCCACTGATCCGGGAGCTTGGGATTCTGTGGTTTTTCCTGGACGGCGGGAATTTCAGCCTATTACTGGAAGCTGCATTTCTGAGTAAAAGACACATTCTAGGGAAAGACTGAAAGCTGAAGAGCTGAGACATTAATTGCATGTAAATGAAAACAAAAAAAATACTGCTGCGCATCACAGAAAGTCTGTAAAATAGAGATTCTCTCATACAAATATATTTGGTTGTACAGAATCTTTATTTGTGACTTTCCACAGAAACATAAGCTTGACTATAATACATGTATAATATGACTTTGGTTATAGCATATGCATAATGTTATAACTTGCTTTTTGGGAGGCTTGGATTTTTCATGTGCATTTTCTTCAAATTACCACTTAATATTTATAACCATCATTTTCTATTACTATTACTATATATAATATATAACTAATATTATTACAATATATAATATAACTAATATTCTAAGATCATTTCCGTGGGTGTACAATCTTCCAAGAAGATATACTGTAATTTGCATATCAGCTTTTTTCTTTCCGGCAACATGGGATCCTTCTGATTTTTTTCACAGCACAATTTCTTTCTTGGAGAAGTATTAATTGTGATAACCACAAAGTTATGAATACTTAGGGATTTTTAACACACAATATCATGTGGTTTCCCAAAAGGACTTGAAAATACACTGCTTTTCTGACTGCAACCACTCCCTACGGGTAGTCTTCTTAACTCCCCTTTTCCCTTTCTGTCTGTCTAGAACAATCCTGCCACGCACATGGCCTTCCTTCAATACCTTCACATGAACATTTCATCTACATGTAAACGTGGTCCTGGAATGCTGTCTCTCAGAGACCTTAAAAGAGCATACCAAATTCAACCCATTTTTAATATTGCAGACGAAAGTGTTTCAATCTGTAGCATGTTGCTAATTGCTATGGTTTTGCCTTGTATAAGATGTACTTACTTTTGGGTAAATTGTATAATATACAATTTATATTCATTTCCATACCTTCCAATCATTTGTTAATGTGGTAGACACCCTTTAGGAAATCTGCCCCATCCATCAGATTACCCCAACCTATGAATTAACCCCTGTGCTTGGTCATGTGACTCCTTCACTCCTGCCACATCTAGTGGGACCAAGATTGAGCTGTGTGTTGGAGGAGTGAGAAGATACAAGGAGAAAGAGAAGACAGTGCTCTACACAGAAGAGCAAAATGGAGATGGGAGACAAACTGGCTCCTACATTCATAAGGGTTTTCTAGTCTTTGCTTCCAGCGATTCAGCCATTTCTCATGTCCTGTCTGGTTACATGTTCTCAAGTGTCTCTCTCTCCAGAGCTTTACACATTCTGGTATCTGATGTGACACTGCTGTGCCAATGGAGGGACGCACACCTGACTCCATCCCTCTTTTCCTATCTTGGTCTCTGTCTCTCCCTGTCTCTGTTGTGTGTGTGTGTGTGTGTGTGTGTGTGTGTGTTGAGAGAGAGAGAGAGACAGAGAGAGAGAGAGAGAGACAGGAAGAGAGACAGAGAGATATAAATAGAGATAAAGATAGAGATAGAGAGAGATGGGGTTGGGGTGGGAATGGAGTATCTCTTCACGACTGTGATTATACAGTAAGGAGCATTGGGGCAGAGTTATCAAATTATTTTCAATGGGTCTCTCGGTATTTCCCTGTTTGCTGTCTAGCTGGAGTTTATCTGTGGATTGACATATTTTCTAGCATATGTGATCTGTCACTCTCCTTTTTTTTCCTCGACAATGTTTTGTCCATTCATTTAATTAAACTGTTTCAACTGCCTAGAAAATGTCTGGACCCATGCTGGACATGATGATCACAGCTCAGAGCAGACACACTGATGCTCAGTGGATCCTTGATCTGATGTCATAAGGCAGCTTGCCCAGCTGGTGTGGGCCAGTGAACCAAGTAGCCAGCAAGTTAAGTGTACAATACTCGGCTTTAGGCAATGTGCGGTATCATCAGTGGGATGAAGGGCACGACTATGAAGCATTTACTGTGCAATGCGGCTTCTACAGAAATGGCCAAATATGTCCAAATGATGTCCTCAAGAAGAACATGATTGGTTGGCATGTATGGTGTTGTGTGTAGCTTTAGCTACCCCACCTAAGCTTGGGGAATGGGCTGTGCTACCAGCCCCCACCCAGCTTCCTTTGAATCCACAGATAAATCACACACACACACACACACACACACTCGCACACACACACACATTTTGTTCATTTTCAACTTGCCTTCTCGGCACAACTGCTGGGCATTATTAAACACCTGTGGCTAGTGTGCCCTTGTTGATATTCTTAGCTCCACACCTCCCACCTGCCCTAAACTTTAGCTGCACAGTTACATCTAGTCCCTGCTAAACTCCCCTGACTACCAGCCTGTAGAAGTGGCCTGTGTGGTCACTCTTTTTTCCGAGATCTTACATGGCTGGTCAACTTTTCTCTATCAGAAGCATGGCGAACTCTGTCTCTCCTCTCCTTACATCCCTCTCTACTTGCCTCCAGGGATCCAGAAGTCCTGCCTATCCCTTCTACCCAGAAATTAGCCCATGGCTTCTTTACTGACAGATCAAGAACCAATTGGGGAACAGAACCACAGCATCAGCACCACATCCGCAGGCACGATCTCCTGTATTATCACCAAAGACAAGCTTGGATTATGTCTTGAAGAGTGATCAGGGCTACAGAAATGGGCCTGTGGATGCTGGAGGAAGCTAGGACTAAGATAACCATACTAACCATGACAGACAGTTTTGGGGTGTGGCAGAGGGAGCTTGAAGACATGAGAAATGGCTTCTGAATAGAGGTGTGGTAGTCTTGACTGTCTTGAGAATTCTGGACATGAGCTGAAAGCAATGAGATGACTTTTTACTACTTTGTACTTTCCTATGGTCTCCCTTTGAGCCCATCTTTAAAGGTTCCAAGCATGGGCATTCTTCTTCTTCTCCTCCTTGTTCAGATGAAGTTCTTCCTCCACCTTCATAAAATTCTAATCTATTCTCTTCCAGCTTTACAGCCTGGAAATCTGAGCCTGAGCTTTGGATTAAATGTATTTTTAAAAGGGGCCCAAGACCTTCATGTAGAATGATCTTTTATGTAGATGACTTCATGTAGAATGGTTGCTTAAGGGCTCAAGTCAGTTTTCCAGCAAAGCGCATTCACACAGGTGCTCAGGGTAGTTGTGGGGCAGATCACATGTTTTTACACTATCTAGCATGGTATTGGTAAGTTTTTCAAGTTTTATGCTGTCTTTCTTCACGCCCATGTGTACAAAGTATACATGTATGTACACATGTGAATGTAAGTAAATGGATTATAAAAAAGATGCACTCTATGACATGTGGGGCAGTGATCTGTGACAGGCAGTCTAGTACCCAGTTGAGCAGAGGTGTAAATTCTGGGCGACCCATCGGAATCCTCAAGGGACCAGAAACGTTATGCCAATGCTCCCAGGAGGCTTTTGGCTCTGGTCAATGTCTACCACCCCTCCTCACGTAGATGCATGGCCACGCCCCAGGTAGAGGCATGGCCACACAGCCCCAAGCCATCCCCATGTTAATGAGACACCTAGAGGCTTAGCCACGCCCCTTCCCAGTTACCATATCTGCCTCGCCTCTCCCAGAGGGGCGGGGGTACAATTCCATCCACGTCATTCCCCACACAATGAAAATAAACGTCTTAGAATTATGGACTGTCTCCTCATCTGGACCTGCCGTGGGAAGCGAGGGATCCGGACCTCCATTAAGGAGCCGCATCTAATCTCTCACCAAGTGCTTCCCAGTGCTCCCAGACGGTACCCATTCACCCAAGTCTGAGCAGTTAGCCTGGTGCCCCAAGCCGCTGAGACCTGGTCCCAGTGGGAACCCCAGCTGCTCTCTGGCTAGCCTATCTGTGGCACCCTGTAGCGACTGTGGTGCCCCCGGCTAGAGAACCCACAGAGCCGGCTGCTTTCCCGGGAATGGCTCCCTCCCCCACCCATGGGCAGGGCCTGCCAAGGCTTCCCACAACCCTCACCTGCCTGTCGGACTGTGTAGGAAGACAAGACGATCGGCCACTTGCCGCGTGTCTCCTGTCCAACCCAGAGCCGCAGTGCCTGGGACAGACATGTGGGGCTTCTTTCCACCACCCCAGGCTTGTTCCCACAATGACAGATAAACATTTTCTAGTCTTCATGAATGTGTTTGGTTTGCACTTTGGGACAGGTATTCAGTCAAGCCCTTTCTTAAGTGAACTGAGCCTGAGAACTCTGACTTCCCTTCCTTTGAATCACCTGTTTTTTCATACAATAGAGCTTTGACCTGGATGGCACTTACTTCTAATGAAACCCATTGTCACCATCATTGAATGGTCACAGGCTAGAGGGAGAGGTGGGATGAGCAAACCAGACCTGAGAAAAGTGTGTTTACCTTTCTAAAACTCTTACTGAAGTAATACTAATACTCCTACTGAAAAAGAATGTTCAGAACCATCTTTAAAATGTGTTTTCCACAAGGTCAAATGATGGATATAAATGTACCTGTACAGCCAGCAAATTAAATGGCTATTTGCTTATTTATCTTCATAGCAAAAACATATATGATTGGATCTGAAGTACTTCACGTAGTTGCAAGGTGTCCCAAGTCCTGATACCCAGAACTGTCTGTGAGAGCAGTGTGAAGGCTACAGTCAGGCTGCAGAGGGCAGTATGAGACTGTGGCACCATGAGCTGGTTTTACTGCCAGGGGCTGTGCCTAATACAGACCACCTGTGATGTTCCCCGATCAATTATGCCAGATGGGGAAACTAGTCTATTGGATTTGCAGTAAATGTGTGCTAGTTAGCTTCCCTCTAAAGAACATGTTTCTAGGTTCCCCTCTCGTTCCCAATCTTAAGACATTAAAAGTATTGACTGATGAGTATCAAGCTCATATCCACTTCACGTTTCAGAGATGTGACTGTGTCGTATAGCTCCCTGCAGTGGCACTTGATACGGTGCTTCCTGATGCATGGAAATGAACTTGTGTTGAGTGCTAATGTGCATCTGGGTGTGGCCCAAAACTTCCTTAGTAATTGTAGCAGCAATAATAGGGGTAACCCTCCTCCTCCTTACCATTATCATCATCATAAGTGATAGCTGTCTGTATCTTCTTTTTCAAAATTTTATTAAATTTGTTCTCTGACAATTACATACATGTATACAATGTATTCTGGTTGCTCTCCTCACCACTCTCTCTTTTCTCCCTACTCCCTCTGTCAACTCTTCCTTCTCTTTACAAGTCCCTTTCTCTACATTTGTGGCTTTTGTTTTGTTCTGTGATCCTCTGAACTTATTCAGGGCTGTCTGTTTGACCATGGGTTTGGAATGATCCATTGCAGCCAGCTGGGCTCCTCACTATGTAACTGAAGGTCGTGCCTGATGGTGACTGACTGTACCTCCCACACAATCCATTAGTGGATAGTAGTTCGGAAGAGATAGATAGGTCTTATGAGTTCTTCCCCAATCTGTGATTGATTGTTGGCAGGCCTAGTCTTGTGTAGGGCCAGTGTAGGCTACCACATTTGTTGTGTGATCATGATTACAATGGCAATGTCATGCCTAGAAGATAGCATTTCATAGCTCTGTACTCTTCTAATATCATCTAAGAAACCATCCTCAGCAGAAACAGTGTAAATCGGTGGTCAGCAAGAGGCAAAGCCGAGCTAGCAAATGACACCATGATCTTCCTTCTGCTATACTCTTTTATATATTTTTTAAATTTTTTATTGGATATTTTCTTTATTTACATTTAAAATGTTATCCCCTCTCCCGGTTCTCCCCCTCCTGTAAACCCCCTTTCCTATTCCCCCTCCCCCTGCTTCTATGAGTGTGTTTCTCTACCCACCCATCCATTCCTGACTCCCCATCCTCGAATTCCCCTACACTGGGGCATCTGGAACTAGAAAATATCATCCTGAGTGAGGTAACTCAATCACAAAAGAACACACATGGTATGCACTCACTGATAAGTGCTGTACTCTTTTTAACTGGACTGCTACCAGACAGTGGATACCAACAATCCAGTGGAGGGTGGTATGAATAGATTAATGAAGGCAATCAGAGCAGGTGAGGAGCCCTACTCAGGTGATTATACTTTGTGGTAAAATGACATTACAACTAATGATATGGTCATGTGTTAGGATCAGATAGGCCTGACTTCAGATGTGACTTTCTAATTAACTTATTTCGACTCTAGTCTTCTCCCCCATAAACTCAGAACAATCAGCTCAAAATTGCTGGCTTAAGTAAGAGGTGGTTTGAAAGTGAAATGTCCCCCCAATGGTTCATGTGTTCAAACACTTGGTCCTCAGTTGGTAGAGTTGTTCAGGAAATAACCTTTAGGAGGTGCAGCCTTGCTGGAGGAAGTAGGTCACTAAGGGTGGGCCTTGACTTGCATAGCCTGTCCCTACTTCATGCCTGCCAATGCAATGTGACAAGTTGGCCTTCTACTCCCTCCAGTGTGCCTTTCTTGCCATCAGGGAACAGATCCCCTTGAACTGTAAGTCAGAATAAATGCTTTCTGCTGTAAATTGCTTTTTTCCCTTTTCTTTTGGACAGGTATTTTGTCACAACAATGACAAAAACAAAACCCTAATATGTAAGATAATATACATGACTGAAGGACTCTTGCTAGGATGTATTCAGAACATAGTATCATTCAGTTCGCAAATGTTTATTGCAGACCTACTAGGGGATTTGACAATGTCAACATAATTCTAAAGAGAAATATAGACATGAATAGCCATGAAAGACTTCATTAGTGAGCACAGTGCTTAGTGTGTTTAGTGAATCAACAGAGAATGTGGACACTTACATCAGAGGGCCTACTTGAACCCACCTCTGTTATTTCTAGCTGGGTGACCCTAGAGACTCACATACACCCCACTGGCATCTACATCGTAAGGCATTGCAAGGGTTATATGAGTTTTTCTTGTTACATCTCATAATAAAGTCTGGCATGTGGTAAGGATCGGAATTGTTTAATTGCTTATTACTTCTGTGTGAGAGTTAAGAGGAAAAAGACCAGGACTGTTGAAGTACATTTCAGTATAGAGCTATTGTATGAAGCCCAGCTAAGTAAAGTTATCAAAATTGGGAAATGACTCACAAAATGATAGTGGTGGATGAGTCAGAGGTAGATTAACATATTTTTTAGAAAATAATGTCTGAGACAAACAATTAAGAATAAAAGACAGCAGGACAGCACAATATGCAAGACTTTTCCCATTTCACTAGATAAGTAAAACATATCACAAGTATGTATATTATCCTTCTCTATGTGTATATATATATATATATATATATAAATAAAAATGCAGATGTATATATATATATATATATATATATATATATATATATATATATTTGTCTACTTACTCAAACACTATTTGATTCAGAATCCATTGAAAGACTCCTAATATGATTGCTTTGAGGTGGGGATCTAAAATATAGATAATTTCCTATGGAAAAAAAATAAGGTGACTCAGAGGCAGAATTAAGAGCTCAAGGCCTGGGGCCAAGGGAGAATCATCTAACAGGCAGGAAACATCCTAGGCCTTAATCAAGAGGCTGGTGACATCATAGGCTAGAATTGCAGCAGGACTTGGGTGGTATGTGCTTTGCATGCCTGTGCTTTCTATTTGGTTCTTTTAGTTGGATTTCACTACTGTAGCCAGCGTGTTGGGTTGGTTAGATTTTTGTTGTCACCTTGACACAATCTAGTGTCATTTGGGAAAACAAAACCTAAACAGAAGAACTGCCCAGATCAGAATGGCCTGAAGCAATGCCTACAGGAGATTTTCCTGATTGATGATTGATTGATGTAGGACAGTTCATCCCAATGTGGGCAGTGCCATTCCCTAAGCTAAGTGGATCTGAGCTGAGATGAAAGCTATCCGAGCAAGTGAGCTAGAGAGTGACACCAGTAAGAAACATTTCCTATGGTTTCTGCTTCAGTTTATGCTCTCTAAGTCTCTAAGTGATGGCCTCTGACCTGTAACTGGCATCGTAAATAAAACCCTTCCCAGAATTTATGACCTCTGAGGTTACGGTGTTTATCAGGGCAACAGATAATCAAACTAGAATAGATATATAGTGCATTGTGCCTGTAAGAGGAACAGAACTTTTATGTTCCATGAACAAGTCTTCATTGGTAGTGGGAACTGTGTATCAGAGGCTGGAAGCCATCCTCAACGCATTTCATTTACATCACAGCCCAATCTGGAAAACCAGGCAGTTGACCTTGACAGTCATAGTTTAAAACTGTGATGAAGTAAAATTGGCAGGTGAGAAGAGATGAGAGTATTTTGGTTTACAAGGATGTAAACGATCTATAGTTAGAGCACAGACCATGGAAATGAAAACAAAATGCCTACATTTGACGCCATTCCAGTGAGAAATGGGGTCGATATCCCAGAGCTGGCTTCCACTAGCTTCTGAGAATCTAATGCTCATCTCTAGTCCAGAAACTTGTTTTATGATGTCCTGTTGATGGCTTGAGATTAACCATGCTGTAGTCACAGAAATCTCCAGATGCTCTTTTCCTAGACAGCTGATCAATAAATATCCGCTGACACAATTCCTGATCTTGATAGTTTTTTAGGGTATTGGTGTGGGTCTGGATGGGTAGTTCACACAGGATTTCACCGTACACTTTACTCCTGAACCACTATACATATAACCTGAATGGATTGCCATTCATCTAAATGAGGGGCAAGTCTCTAGATCCTATGCCCACAGCTATTACTCTGTAATGGTTTAACCCAACTATCTCTAGATGTATTGTTCAGAACAAAACTATTTCATTTATAGTAGTGTATCATACTGTTTTGTTCACACATTTTCATCAGTGAAGTTTTCTACTGTACATTTGAAAAATCTCATATCTCAATCAACCATTGAGTTCCTGGTTGCCAAAGTACGATGTCGGGAAACTTTGTATGGATTAAGTCCCACTTAAAGTACAAGATAGACTAACGACCTTGAATGTAACTGAATCTAGAAAAGTGATTGCTAAGGTTTGGGACTTTTCATTAGCACTGATGAAAGAGTTTTGGTGTAATGCCAAGTTGGCACTATTGAGTTTTGGTGTTATAATGAAAGGAATATTCATAATAATTTGAAAAGACCATTATATTAGTTACCCTTTTCCATGTCCTCAGAAATTTCTCTGTGTGTCCAGATTTCTGCACATTTCAATCAAAACAATCTATCTCAACAGACAAGGAGAAAGCAGAAATGGGACCCTAGCTATCTTCTGTTAAGCTAGGTACAGAGGATTTTCTTTTTATTATAAAATACCATTTCTCACATATTTATTTTGTTACGGTGAACAGAATTGTTTTTGCAAAAATACTTTGCATGCTAATTTGTAACAAATTTTACCCATCATTTTAAGCAAATTTCTAAATAAGCATTTAAAATGTTTCTTTTCATTTTGGCTAGGTTAACACTGGTGGCTATATCCCACGTAAATAAAGCTATTTGGAAAGGGAAAGTGGGCTGTGGCATTAAGAATGAAAAGTGCCCTAAAGAGGAATCTCCAGTGCTTTTTCAGAAAAGAGAACCGGTCCTCAGGAGACTATGGTGAGAGGGGTTCAGACATCTCTAGCACTCCTTTGGGGGTGGCTCAGAAAGCTCCATTCTCTGCACACTTCATAGGCTTTTCCTCTCTGGATGACCAAAGGGTTCAATGCATGCTTAGATGCTGGACAGGTGACTTCTCCTGGTAATGCTGAGGATGATTCTTTAAGTAACTAGCTCTCAGCTGGTGTCACATCAAACACAGTCTGGTAAGACACGGAGGACTTTCCAAGTGATTTCCCTGCCGACCTAGTAAACTATCTGCTCTCAATGTATTTTACTTTAAATACCTGTCAACTCTTAATAGGGACAAACTGACAGGCCCAGGGAAGCTTAGCCATTCAATGGTTACTATTACTACCTTTGCAACTCCTGTTGAACATTTACAAGTATACACTGCTTTGCAAATACTAGACATAAACCCACCCTACATTAGATACCTCAGATCTCTGGGGGCTGGAAGAAGAGAACCTGGTCTCATAGGTGACTACCATTACAGTCTGGTTTCATGGAAAAGTGTTCCACTGAGATCTAAAGTGCTCAGATGTTCTTTCTTCTTCCTGGTCGGTCTTCTTAGTTTTACAAAATCATGCATTTATTAGTTTATATGTATATTTGTATGCCCACATGAGTTTATGTATACCACATGCATTCAGGAGCCAGAAGAAGCCTAAGAGGTTCAAATCTCCTGGAGCAGGAGTTACAGGCTGGTGACCACTGTGTGGGTGCTGGCAACCAAATCCAAGTCCTCAGCAAGAGCATTGAGCCCTATTAACAACTGAGTCATCTCTCTAGTCTTCTTTGTTTTAAAATGCAAGGCAACTTTAGTTGAAATACCAGTACAGACAGAAAAAATCTTATAGGGTCCTACTGCTAGGTCTAGGTGAAGAGCTACAGCAATTAATGGCTAGTGAAATGGAGAATAGAATTTTTTCCCCAAGGATGAGCCACTGATAGGTAATACAATCCCAAGTGGTCACATGTATGTATGAGCAACACTAAGTGCATACAGCAAATTGTATCCGTCTGTCTGTTTGCCTGTCTCTATGTATGTATGTATGTATGTATGTATGTATGTATCTAATCTATCTACCTGACATACATATTTAATATATATTTATTTATTACCTTTGTATATCATATTATTTATTATCTGGAATGAGCCCCCATTAGAATCTGAATCTGGTGGCAACTGGGGTTAAGATAATAATATACATTATTTATATAGTATTATAACATGTTATAATATATAATAATAAATATATATATATATGTATATATATTGCTGTGTATATCTGTATTGTGTATATGTGGAACAATAACAAAGAAGAGGGCATGAATTTGAATGACAGGGGCAGTTAGCGGTAGAGGGGGGAATAAATGGTGTAACAGCATGTCAGTAGGAAATTCTAAAATAAAGTTTAAAAGAAGAATAAAGCAAAACAAAACAAGCCTGCAATGCGCCCAGTGAGGGTACTCAGACTGGAGAGATGTAGTTTCGAATGGTTTGTGTGTGAAAGCTTGCTAAGTCTGAATGTTTGCACCTGTGATGGTTGGTCTCCATTGCCAACTTGATTGGAGTCACCTAGGAGATACATCTTTGTGTATATGTGTAAGGTTTAACCAAGCAGGGAAGTCTCACCACAAATGTAAGGGGCACCATCCTTGGGGCCCAGATTGAATCAAAACGAATGAAAAACACAATGTGAGCAGAGCAAGCCTTCACTCTCTGCTTTCTGATTGAGGGCCAAGCTCTCAATGGCCAGCTCCTTGCCTACCCTTCCTGTCACAATGAACTGTATCTCCTCCTAAGCAATAAGACAAGCTAATCCCTTTCTTAAGTTGCTTCTGCACAGTGTTGTGTCACAGAAATAAAGGTCAGTATGTAGTGCCCTACCCTGAGTCACACATTGAAATCCAAACTCCAAGGAGAAGTGTAAGGAGGTAGTCAAGTTTTAAGGTGGGGACCTTCATGGATGGGATTTGTGATTTTATTTAATGTACCTAAAGAACACACCCCTGTGCTACAAGAGGACACAGGAAATGAGCCCCTCCCATATTCTGATGGCATCCAAGGCTAAGAGAAACAAAATTCCATTTTGTTTCTACTGCTCTAACGGACTAAGACAGGATGGCAGGAAACAGTCCTCGTCTTATCAGTGCAGAAAGCTCTGTGAATCCTTCCAAGTCCAGTTTCACTCTGTAACAGGGAGGAAAAGGAAGATGAGCATTGCTGTTTAATGGCTGACTATGGCCCTCGTGACATGTCCTACTCAAAAGTCCTGACTGTTTGTTTGTTCAGGTCCTGTGGCACTGGGATAAAGCATTAGCAGTCATTTGAAAGCTGCGGAATGTTCTTGGTTGTCCTCATGGGGCACCTCTGTCCAGACTCCATCTTGTCCTGCCTCCTTGTCCTCTACTCTTTCCTGCTGCTAAGTGTTGCAAGATGACAACCTCTGATTAGTTACAAATAGTTTCCAATTTACTAAAGTGCACTGGCTCTCTTGGTGCCTCTTTGAAATGCTTTTAAAGCAACACGGAGAATGGAATTCAACAGCTTTCCACAGCTGTAGTAAGAGCACGGAGACCCAGGAGCAGCTGTGAGCAGTTGTTTTCACATTTTAGACTCGCCATTTTCTTGGATCCCTTTTAGGAAGAATCTAGAAGGTCCTGTGATATCCATATTACTATGTTTGTGTCAGCCCCTTGGATTCCATGCTTTAACCCAAATTTGGCAAATATTTGTCTTCAGTGACATGCTGTCTAAGACTTCCACTCACATGCTCTCACGCCCCATGCCATGTGCCCATAAGTAGAAGCCCCTGTTCCATAACAGCCTTTTTTCGTGAAGGGACACCTCTCTGGAGCTGACATCACATGAAACTTTTTTTAAAAAATGCTTTTTATTACATTTGTTTATTTAATGTGTGGTGGGAAGTGCACGCCTTGGTGTGCATGTGGAGGTCAGAGGACAATTTGGGGGGGCCGTTCTCTCCTCTCATACTTGTTGCAGGCATGGAGTTTGGGTTGTCAGACTACTAGGTGTCTGCAGTCTGAGTGAGCATGGTGGTTGGTTCCCACATGGAGCTTTAGCCAGCTCCGCAGCATCATCTCGCGATGCTTTTCCTTCTGACCTTAGATGGCAGTCTGGACAATAAAGAGGCTGCACAGAAGACCTTGGAAGGTCCCATCTATATGGAGTTGGCAACAATGTTTCAAAACAGATGAGATAGAGATATTTACTTTGTCCTAGCTGTTTTAACACCAGAGGGCAGACTAGTATACAGGGTGAGTAACTTCTGTTGAGACTTTCATAGATAATAAAGGACTATGTTTTTAAAACAAGTCAAGAAATCACCCTCCCTGAATCTCCACATTACCTCTTTTCCAGGTATAAGTAGATCTCCTGACGTAGACTTTAGAGCTATGTTGTAAAATGAAGCAAAGGCTCCAAGAGGAGAAATAGACAATGCTATTTATTGGTACAACAGGGGACCTCACTAAGCATTGTGTCTTCAGTGCCATCTACAGTTGTAAGCTTGTACAGTAGTTCAAGGCAATTCCCAACACGGGCTGTTTCTAAGCCACCACCTTTCTAATCTTGTAAGTGTAGACTCTTACTCAGCAGGTGCTAGAGAGGCCTTGAGTCTCTCTTCTCTTTTCTCTCCCCTTTCTCTATTCCCCATCTCCTCTCTCCCTAATTTTCAAAAGTGTTATGACCAAATAAAAATTAGCACATATTCATCACGCAAAAAGAAGGATTTCATTATGCATTTTTTCATGCAACTAGAACATAAACTTTGACCAAATCTTGTTATCCTGTCTTGTTCCCTCTCCCTCAGACTGCTTTTTCCTAAATGGTCCCACCCTACTGCCGCTAATATATGTGTATATGATCTAGATTCTACACGTGATGGAAAACTTGATATTTCTTTCCAAGTCTGGATTATTTGGCTTAATATTTGTAGTGATTAGAGTTAATTATCAGCTTACCAGATTCTACAGACTCCGGGAGATGGTCTCTCAGGCCTCCCCATGGGAGCTGAGCAGCATGCACTCACCCATTCTCTCTTCTGATTGTGGATCTGCCGACAAGTTACTTCAAGCTGCTGCCTTTATTGCCCCAGTATTAGTAGGATCCCTTGAACTGTGAGCTAAAATAAACACTCTCTCCCTTAAGTTGCTTTTGTCAGACTAGCAAAACACAGCAAAACAAGCTAAGACTAAATGACGATCCCTAGCCCTGACCATTTTCCTAAGAATTAACATCTCTAGAAAACTCCTAGGTATGGACACAGATGCTGTACCACAGAACACATAGAGCTATAAGGACTGCAGGGACTGGACACCTGATTCTGAGCCAACCAGTGTGTGCCACGCCCCCGGTAAGCCTGTTCCTGGAGGGAGTGTCACATCAAACAGGCTTATTTTCTATGCTGCAATATCCAAAGTCTCCATAACACCACCCAAAAGTCCAAAGTCACTTCTGAGAGTTTCATTCCTCTACAATGGCACAGAGTAATTCCTCCTTTCTTTTGGTGAGTAGCTGTTTGCTCTGAATTAAGTCATTCCTCTTAGACGGAATCTCTGAAGGCGCTAGAGCTTTGCCCAAAGTTAGAAAAGCAGTAATAGTTACTGAGGAGGGAAGACTTTTGACCTGACCACCTGAAAGTCCTCTAGGAGCATTCAAAGCAGTTCCCAGGCTGGGTAGGCCTTTTAATGCTCAGTCACCTTTCCATCATCCACGCCCCTCTGAATTGTAACACAGTACTCTATAGTTCACTAAGCTAGATGTGTGGTGGGATTGTTTCTTTGTTTTGTCTTTGATTACCTGTCTTGGCTGAACAGACATTTCTTCACATCTCTCCAGGTCATTTCACAAAGAATGGGAAGCTAACCATGGAAAATTTGAGCAAAGTAGAACTGCAATCCATCAGGGTAACCCTGAATTCTGTAGCTTCAAGTGTCTAGTACTCATGGCTTCTTATGTTGTCATCTGGGTTCCAATAGCCTCAGAGAGCCTCACCTCTACAGTTCCCATGCTTAAAAACACAACAATCTTCACTTCTGCAGTTCTCTGACAATGGTTCTTTCATGGACCAGTTCCACATGGTGCCTGGAACATTCCTCAGCTGATATTTCAAAGTCCTGATTATCTCTGATCTCCTAGCATTTCCTTTATAATGTGGGCTTCACCATCACAGATTCACAGAACACCCTCTCAGAGCCTCTGGGCAGCACCTTCCTGCCCCACATGACCTGACATTGAGAGATATAGGCCAGTTCAGCTTCTAGTCTATTTCTCAGTTTGATGATCTGCTAAGATGTAACAAGACATGCTGTAATCACCCTTGCCACAGACTGAACCCAGCCACCATGCCCTCTTGGCCATTATAGACCTAGCTCTGTAAACCTTGAGTAAAAATGAATATCTCATCTTTTAAATTGCCTCTGCCAAGTATTTGGTCACAGTGATGAAAAAAGCCCCCCAAAGAGAACACTAGTAACAAGAATAGACTATGTGTTTCCTATAGGGCTTTGGAAATGGCTTGCAGGAGGAACAAGGGAGGAATGTTCAGATGTTACCTACAGAGGCACTAGAGTTTTCTAAGAAGAACTTAATGGGACCTTCTAATTGGGAGCTCACAATGCTCATGGGAATGTGGAGAGTGAGGACCTGACACTTAGGATTTCAAAGAAGAGTGGAATAATACATGTATTTTGTATTATGAGGCAACTATGAGCCAATGGGGGCCACTGGCAGTCAACGGGGGCCACTGGCAGTCAACGGGGGCCACTGGCAGTCAACAGGGGCCACTGGCAGTCAACGGGGGCCACTGGCAGTCAACGGGGGCCACTGGCAGT
>JADRCH010000073.1:11886018-11928202 GCA_019843965.1 Rhynchomys soricoides | reverse complement strand
GAAAAGGAAGGCATTAAGTTGAATAGGTAAGGAGGATCTGAGAGGAGATGAAACTGTGATCAGAATATATTGTATACATTTTAATTAAAAATAAAATAATTAGATTTATTGATTGATGTTTATTTTATGTGTATGGATATTTTGCCTTCATGTGTGTTTGTGCATCACATGTGTGCAGTGCCAAAGGTCAGAAGAATGCATTCCTTGGACCGGGAGTTACAGACAGTTGTGAGCTGCCCTGTGGCTGCTAGGAATTGAACCCAGGTCTTCTGGAAGAGCAACCATTGCTCTTTACTCATAGGCCATCTCTCTAGTCCTGCCAATTTAAATTATAATATTATGGCAAACACTCTTGAATTTTCTACCTTGTTTATTAAATAGAACATTGCTAATTTTCTGGGAAACTTCTTCATGTTCCTTTCTATTCTAACCTTTCCCATCTCTCCAGCATATGCCTGCTCTGTCATGGTACAACCTTCTCCATCCCCATGACCTCAGTGAGTGAATCAGCCATCTGGCTCACATTTCTACACAGAAAAATTGGAATCATGTTGTAAACACATCTTGCATCTGCCTTTTTCTCCATTCATTAATATATATTCACGAATAGTCTGTCTTATTAAGAGTGTGTCGTGATATCCCACGGATATGACCATTTTGTTTATACAGAATAGATTTGAACAGAAACTTAAAGCAAAGCATCGGCCATAAAGGGGGAGGGAGACCCTAAAAATAAGGACCGTTGTTTCTTCCCCAATCCCCTCTCTCTATTTCTCCACAAGCCAAGCTTCTAGAGGCACATGGAGTGAATACATAGTTACAACTTCCATCTCTTACTAACGTTACACAAGCCTCACTCTGCGTCACTTCGCTCACCTTATGTCCGTGTGTTTTGAGAAATCCTACTTTGTGATAGAAGTGAGCAAAGGTATTGGTAATAGTTTTCCTCAAAGAGGAGGGATAGAGATGAGAGGGGCACTGTAAAACCTGCCCATGACATCGAAGACTGGAACAGTGGGAAAGCTAAGCTCCCTGATACGCCATTTGCTCATGTTTGTAATGCAGGCATCAAGCACCATGCACAGGCAGGCATGAGCACTGCAGAATGTTGCAGAAGACTAAGTGAGAAAACATGCATGACTTGTGATAAATGCTCCATGCCTGGGTGCTGTCATTCTCATGGGTGAGGTCATGGCAGTGACTGTAGCTCTGTGAATTGTAGCTAGGCTTTGGTATAAGGAGAGGTTTCTAGAATGTTCTCTCTGTATTTTTTCCCCCACTATAGGTTTAAGACATGTCATTGCTGGGCTGCATTACTTCTTCGTGTCTACACCAAGAGGTCACATGGGCATCTTCTGGTCATAACAAATATCCTAAAAGAAGAAAAAAAGCAAGCAACCATTAACATTGTCTAAGGTGTTGCTTAATGAATTCTAACTTAGCATCTACCAGCCTTTGGCTGTCTATGTGTTATCTGGGATAAACTTTAATGGAACAAAAAAGCCCCAATTTTCTAGGAAGGAGTCAAGCCTGCTAGCGCAGAGGGGCAGAGAAAGCATCCTGCCAACTTTCTTCCTCAGCCAATATCCCAAAAAGTAAGTTCTCCTTCTCCATGCTGTCTCAAACCCCCTCAAACTCAATGTCTCTTTCTTCTACTTCCTCTGTGTCTCTCTATCCATCCTCCTGACTTCCTTTTACTGTCTATGGTTTTTTTCAATGTTTACTTCCTGCCAACTGGTTGCTTGCCCTGCCTCTTGACCTGCAGTTTACTTTATTTAATCCCATTTACAACAAGCAAAAAGTTCTTAGATTAAAGGTATGTGCTAGGGCTGAGCTACACGACAACCAGAAACAGGTTTTTCCAGTAAATAACATAATCTCGGGGTTCACAGTGTGATCAAATATTTTGCAACACATTTGTGTCCTCGGAAAGGTTGGGGGGGGCACATTTCCTGAGAGGAGAGCCACTGCTGACATGTGATTTTTCTGACCTCCTAATTCCACTTTCTTCACTGAGAAAATCCTTGGAGTTATTAGTTTTTATTCACCGTGTAGATGATGAGTGGCTGTGTATCTGCTAGAAATGCACACAGCCTGGAAGAAAACAGAGGACACTGTATTGCTTTATTGGTCTTCTGGTGACAGGTATGTTAAAATCTTGATTTTAATTAATGTAATTGAGGATGCTGGAACATAGAAAAACTCATCTTCCCCATGGTGAGACTTTCTAACCTGGTTTAAATAGTTGACAATTCTAAGATTTATTTGTTTTCATTTTGGATGGCACTGCCAGTAAACCCAAAGGGAAGGGGGGAGGCATCCAGTTCTCTAAGACTTTCAGGAAGCAAGATATTGTCTCCTTAATGATACACATGTTAATCTATCAGAAAGATAGTGCAGATGTTAAGAGAGTGGGAATTCAAAAAGAATCCCTTTTAAAAAGGAGCAGCTGACTGAGGCACCAGAGCAGGACAGCAAGTTCACAGTGTTACCTGGTGTCCCCTTGCAACACCCCAAACAAGGACAAAGGTCTGATTAGGAGACTCAATGAACACAGTAGGCACTGTGAAATCAGCTTCTGACATGTGCAAAGAACAAAGGATGCCAAACAGACAGGCATCTGGATTCAGCAGACACCCTAGCCTGCACTGGCTGGAAGCACACTTCCTAAGAGTGGAATGATATCTGAGCTACTAGGTCCTTTTGCCAGAATCTGTGACATAATAAAAATTTAAAAAGTCTTCAATGGACTATAAAATAATCATATTTTCTTGAGTATATATACAACTTTGGAACTGAGAAAAAAATTGAAAAGATGAAAACCAAAATTGCCTTAACCTCATCATTAAGGACAAGCACAGCTGCCTTCTCGATTGTTCTCCTTCTCTGTGTACCTCCCTCTCCCTATGCTTATCTCTACGCTGTGGATTTGGCCATATGTTCTCAGTAGAAGTTTTCTACTGTAATTTTCATTTATCACTGAATCATGAGATGTTTCTCCAATATTTAAAGAAAAACTTGCAAAAACATCACATATAATGATCACGGAGTTGCCATTACATGGCTGTACCTTCATCCCAAGTTGATTTAAACTTGACCTTGTGCCTGGACATATTCATCCATGGATATTCTAAATAGTCCTGGGATGAGCATCTCCAGACATAAATCTCAGTTCACACCTCTTATTACTTCCTTGGGGTAGATAACTGAAAGTTGAGCTACCCAGGCAAGAGGAATGACCTTTTCCAAATCTCCTGATATCTACTGTCAGATTCAGAGACATTTTAAATATGAGGAAAAGGTCAATAGAAAAGACTCCCTCCAACTTCTGGCTTAACTCCGATTTACTGAAACTGCTGATCCAAACCAGATTTTTAAAATAACCTTAACACGTTTGAAACTTAATAATTACTAAAGTAGCCCTACCTCCATGAGAATCTGGTTCATGCAAAAAAAAAAAACCCAATTACTAGGTATCTATGGCAGGTTGGTTGCAGAGGGTGGATGCAAATAAGTAGATGAGAGAACACAATGCACTGGATCCTGATGTGTGTGATGCTGGTACTGACTCTACGGGAACATTGGGATCTAGTCATCAATTATGCTTTCATTTTGGAAGGAGTTATATGTGAGCCTCTTTTGCCTCCCACTGTACTATTTGTCTACTGTGGCATTCTTTAACAGGATGTATCTGGGGGGAAAAGTAAAACTGGCCTCTTTTCTCCCCCCAGAAAAACAAGCCATTCGATGCCCCCGCGAGTCTCCTTTTCTTTAACCAAGGACTGAAGTTCTACAAGGTGAGCCACTGCACTTCTTCGTAGCATTCACCTTGATTCTACATTTGGTCAGGCAGCAGAGTGAGCATTCCTTTCCGCCTTTTGTGCCCTGGCCTCCTTTCCTCCCTTCTCCCTTTTTCCTGTTTAGTGGACCATCTATTACGTGGATGGAAAGACGTGGCTATGAATCTAAACATGTCCATCTTCCGTCTAGCATCAGGGTGGTAACTGCTTGACAGCAGGCTTGACTTCTTTTCATTAACACTGGACACAATCTATATTTAGCAAGGTTTATGTCTTCTTGCTATTACTGTCTAAGGCTAAGAATACAAAAGACAAAGCAAAGCAGACTGAACCACAGTTTCCAGAAGTGATTGAAAATGTTTAACATGCATGGAAACTCAGGGCAAGGACCACGGAAAAGATGTTCAGATCGAGTCGCCCTCAGATGTCCAGTCCAGGCTGTGAGACCCACAGTCTACAGAGGAGAGCAATAGCCTTTCCTTTTTATATATTTTTAGTTGCTTATCCAAAGAGATAGCAAACATGTGCTTTATTTGTTTTATGTTTTCATATGTATTTTGTTTGCTATAATCCTAATTTTATGACATATGTAAGAACTATTTTGCCATACAAGTACAAAGTTGTTTGAAAAAAAAGAATTTTTCAATATGTAGTGGAAATTTGAAAAGTTAGTAGAAATAATAAATCAGCAATAGAAAGGGATTTCATTGTTCTTAAAGCCCAACAGCACCCTGTGAGTTTCACAGAAATGATCCCCTTTTCAAGGCATCTCCCCCCCCCCGAAGCCATTTGATCTCACTCTGGAGTGGACTGGGGTTTAGCTTATTTTTAATAAGAGAACATCTACTTGTTTTCCTGGGAAAATGAATTTTGGCAGAAAGATGTTAAAAGTCACGATTGTGTTTTAATTATTTTTCTCAAACATAATTTCTTTGTAAGGATGTACAGTGAAAGACTTTTGTTTCTGAAGAGTTTAATGAGTGGCTATTCACACAGCTCCATCTCTCAGATTTAAAGTTCATAATCCAAGCATAATTTGTGGGTCTTTTTGGGAATCAATTTGATAGGGGAATTCAAGCTTGGAATCATATTCACTTAGAGGAAGAACCATGACTGAATGCAGAATGATATTCAGAAGGAAACTTCTGGAATCAGGTTGCCTTGTTCAGTCTCTGTCTAATTCATAATGGCTCTGGGTTCCAGCATAGTGACTTAACCACTCCTCACTTAAGCCCCTGGACCTCACTTCTCAGTTCTGTGACTATTTTATAGAGGAGAAAATGATTATTGTTGTGAAGAGATCCAACTGACTGACATGTGTTAACTGGTCCTGAGACAGCACTGTGCTGGCTGGTTTCCTGTCAACTTGACACAAGCTGGAGTTATCACAGAGAACAGAGCTTCAGTTGAGAAAATGCCTTCGTGAGATCCAGCGGTAAGTGATCTCAATAAGTGATCAAGGGGGAAGGGCCCCTTGTGGGTGGTACCATCCCTGGGCTGGTGGTCTTGGGCTCTATAAGAAAGCAAGCTGAGCGAGCCAGGAGAAGCAAGCCAGTAAGTAACATCCCTACATGGCCACTGCACCAACTCCTGGTCCTGACCTGCTTGAGTTCCAGTCCTGACTTCCTTTAGTGATGACCAGCAATGTGGGAAAATGTAAGCTAAATAAACCCTTTCTTCCCCAACTGCTTCTTGGTCATGATGTTTGTGCAGGAATAAACAAGGACAAACACAAAATGAACTTCTTTGCATGGTTTGTGGAATGGCTCTCAATAGATGGAAGAAATTAATTTTCCCTCTGTGTGTGTGTTCTCTTCGCTCATGAAAATGCAAACGACCCATGCACACACATTTCTGAGTTTTCTTTCTCTTGTGCACATGAGTTTACCGTGTTAGGCTGGAAAGTTTCTGTTCTCTTTATAGATAGTTTCCTTTTATCTGTTCAGTGATAATCCTTTCCTGCCCTCTGACAATGACATCATATTCAAAGTATATCTGTATTTTATCTTTCTGCCATGAAGTCCAGCTTGGAGTTTCTGAAATCAAATCATAGATTTAACAAAGTCGTACTAAAGGTTTGGTACGCAACTTCTTAGATAAGGTACAAGCCCCACATCCTAAAACACAAGCACAAGCCACTCCACTGCTGGGGTGATGGCCCTGTTGCTTTTTCTACATTAGAGCTTTTTGACTGATGTTCAAATTTCATGATCCAAGCCTACTGTCTTCCTTCATTTGAGGGTCTCTTTCAGGCAAAAGTGGTGGTTCTCATGGGCTTTGGGAACAAGGGAATGTACTAGAATACTTGTGATAACAGTAGCTAAGTTACCCAAGAGCAGCAACTCTCAAAGCAGGTTTGAGAATTCTCAAAACAGGTTGTGACCCATTTGTGGTCGAAGGACTCTTTCATGGATGGGGGCTGCATATTACCCGTGCTGCATATCAAATATTTATATCATAATTCATAACAGTAGTAAAATTACCCTTAGGAAGTAGCAATGGAAGTACTTTATGATTGGTGGACTGTATTAGAGGACAGCAGCATTAGGAAGGCTGAGAACCTCTCTCCTAGACTTTCTGACTTAATATTAGATCGGGGATGGGCTTGCATTTCTGAAAAGACTTAGTGTGTGTGTGTGTGTGTGTGTGTGTGTGAGAGAGAGAGAGAGAGAGAGAGAGAGAGAGAGAGAGAGAAAGAGAGAGAGAGAGAGAGGGAGAATGTGTGTGTGATCTCTCTCTTGTGTATATGCCTGTTGTGTACTCGATGTATGTTTCTGTGTAATCTCTTTCTCTTTCCTTCTCCCTCCACACTCTCTTTTCTTTATCTGTATATGTGTGCTTGTGGGACTCTCTGTCTCTGTCTTCGTCTCTCTGTCTCTCTGTCTCTCTCTCTCTCTCTCTCTCTCTGTGTAATGTCTCTCTTTGTTTCTGTCTTTCTCTCTGTTTGTGTGCACTGTCTGCTTGTGAGTGTGTATTTCTCTGCGTATGCCTCTGTGGATGATAGATGTATCTTTTTCTTTCTCACCTCTTCATGTGTGTGTGTTCATGTGTGAATGTGTATGTGCTTACAAGCCAGCTTTCTGTGACTGATGTTTAGATCCACTCTTGGCGAATCACTTGGCTAGGAAAACTGGTCGCTTTTAGAGATTCATCAAAATGGTCTTTAGTTCCTTTAGAACAATACATTACAACAAAATAAAATGAATTAAATGCTTACGTCCTTTTAACTCCCAGCTTACAGAAAGATGTAAAACTTTAAATGTGAAATGAAAACATTTGAAAATGCCATCAGTTATCGCCGTCTGGACCAGCTCAATGAAGAAAAAACTGTCAAGTTCAGATAGGCTCCTTCCTGGTTTTGTGCTTCAATATAGATTCTTACTTTCGCTTCCTGCTGACACTATAATTTTATATCTATTCTATGGGAGTCTCTCTGTGGTATGAGGGAACAAAGAAGATAGATGTCTGTCCTAGCCTGGGACACAGCGAACTTTTCAACCAATGTGGTGTTCTTGACTCTGTCCTGCAGGCCAAGTGAGAGGAACAGCCAAGGTTGACAGAGAGGTCTGGCAGGCTGCACTCTTCTGGCTTGGCAGTAATATTGGAAGGTACCTGTGGAAGTCTTCATCTCTCTGCTCATCATAGAGGCTCCAGCCATTCCCCCGGACCACATCTGGATCTGAAACACAAAGAGAACATGTTGGGGAAGAATGGGGGTACATTCCTGATACCTCAAATCTCCCCAAAGCCTGCAGATGACTGCGTCACACGCTACTGTGTCTCCTGTAGTGTTTCTTGGGCTAAATCTGAATACTGTGGGTTCCCTGACAGGTGCTGGCAGAGTAACTAGAAGCCTTTAAATATCAGCAAGTGTTTGTTGCTGCTGTTCTTGAAAAAGGATTTTGGGAATCGGAGCAACAATTTAGAGTTGTTTCATCGTGAAAGGGGACGCAGTCCAATCAGTAACTAATAAAAGCAAATGACAGAGAGGTTGGTGGATATTGGTATCTAGCACTCCCCACTTTTGTCCATCCGTGTCCTGTGAGTGTTTGCTATTGCTGTTCACATCTGATGGTTCCTCTAAAGAAAAAGATTAAAGGAGGTGAGTGGCCAATCAAAACCAAAGACTGATGTTCAAGGTGGAACTCTAGATAAAACACAGGGTATTCAGTCAAATTTCAGGTAAATTTGGAAGCTGGATTTAGATCTTGCCATATATTGATCTCTAAGGGGCAATATAAAAACCACAAATGGTATTTATAAATTTTGGTTGACTTTAAGAATCTAACATCAAGACTTGTATTGACAGAAGACTAAGGGTCTTTCTTTCAAAACATCATTTTAACTACAACCAGCTGCTACTGTCCATTGGACCCAAGGTGTAACGGCTGCATCACTCACAGGCCACCTTTTGATTAGCTATGCCATCTTCAACACTGCTTTAAATAATAATTATATTCTGTTGGGAGAAATGCCAATCTAAAGGCCAAGTGCTTCCATTATGAAGCGATTGATTAATATTTCATACTTCCGACCAAACCACACACCAGAATGAACTGTCAGTGTGCTTTGCAAAGAAGATACATGTTGAGCCATAGACGGCTTAATTACATGATTATCTGTCTTTAAGGAGAATACATACACATGAATAGGAGCTATTGCTTTTCTGTGGTCCTTAATCTATGTCTACAGGCATTACAGGTTACGAGTTGACTTTTTTTTTTTTTTTTTTTTTTTGGTTTTTCAAGACCGGTTTCTCTGAATAGCCATGGCTGTCCTGGATCTCACTCTGTAGACCAGGCTGGCCTCGAACTCAGAAATCCACTTGTCTCTGCCTCCCAAGTGCTGGGATTAAAGGCGTGCGCCACCACTGCCCAGCATGAGTTGGCTTTTAAAACAAATATCTACAATATAAATTTATTGCCAACTGGGATCTGGGTGATAAGGGTTTCTGTGCAGAAAAATAGGCCCTTTACACGAGTGACATTCTGGCCAACATGGTTTCTTTCCCTTTCTATGACTTTAGTGATCATTCAGTGTAGAAGTTGGAGGTGGGGAAATCCAGTGGGAAGGTGCTTCTTCATTAACCAGGGTGAGGTGCTGACTTTGGTCTGCAAGTCACCAAGTAGATAGAAAACATGACCACCTACCTAGCAATGAAGAGAAATTCTAGGAGATTATGGAGATTCTTGGTGTTATGGGAGCTAAAAGATAAGAGGGGTTAAGTAGACGCATTTCTGTAAGTAGATTAATTTGTGTTTTTTCTTATTCCTCTGGGGTTCACTGTGGAGGAGATGCTCTGCATGCAGGAAAAAGTTTAGAAGTACTGATAAAGTTCAAAACAGCTAAGAAGTTGGGTTAAGTGGTCTCAGCTTACCAGGCAGCTGATAAAGTGCAGCCAGGTGCCAAGAATCCTCCTCCCAAGTCCAGATGGAAATGACACCTTTGGCACAATGTACCAATGGTCAGACAATTTGGGGACTGAGGCCAGTTACTGTAAGGCAGCTTCAGAGAAAATAAAAGAAAGATGGGACACTGGATAAAATTCTAAAGTGACATTGGAACAGGGAGGTTCCAACTAGTTTTTTAATCCTGAAGACAACAAACCTGGTTTCTGCTTCTGCTGAGATCTAATAATCTTGAATGTCATGTTCAGATTTAGTTTCTAAAGCTGACCTCTCTCTCTCTCTCTCTCTCTCTCTCTCTCTCTCTCTCTCTCTGTGTGTGTGTGTGTGTGCGCGCACGCGCGCATGGATGCACTTTTCTGAATGCACTTCTTCATGGCAGATTCACCAAATGAACTTTGTACCCTACTATCTTGTTTACAAATGCAACCATTTCATAGGAGAAAAACTTGCCAAGGAAGAGGAAACTCACCTTACAAAATTGAAAACACTTTTGTGTTTTAAAGATGAACACCAGAGACACTAGAATAATTCACTTTGCCAGGAATCCTCGCTCTGGAATTCCCCTGCTTGTGATTACATCATGCCTACATGAGGCATCATGGTCAGAGAGAACAGTCTGACATTTGCTCTGCTTGAACTCCACTGCCTGGTTTCAAGGAGATTTTTATTGATTTATTTATTTGTTTATCTATTTGCCTCTCTTGGCTTCGAGTGCCTGCAACACATGGTAAATCTTTAACTTCAAGTGTCCTTCTGTGGTGACCAACTAAAATATTAGCAAAATAAATGTTTTATGGGAAAATGTTGGCAGGAACCCCAACAAAAACAGGTGGTATTGGGTTATTTCAATATAATGTAATGACATAGCCAGGTTTCCATCTGGACAGCATGTGGTTGAGTCTGCTTGGAGAGTATCAAAGCACATGAGTATGCACCGGGGAAGCCCGTGGTGTACAAGTATGCAGCTAGATGGCTACTTTACAAAATAATAGTCTGGGTTTTGGGTCCTCTGGGTTAAATATTTTGACTGTCAGAATCTGAATTTCTTCATAAAATATTAAAAGGCAAAGCAAACCTCTGACATGCAATACTGAGCGGCATAATTACAAGCAGTTCCTGGAAGCCGAAGAGAGTGTGCATAAAGTGAGGCATTGATTATGAAAGATTTCACTACCCTTGGAAGTGAAGACATGCTTTAGCGGGAGCCTTAGAATACAGTGCCTTTACTATGAAGGCTCACTACACTGTGAAAAAGGTTCAGCCCTGTCAATAAGAGCACAATTAGGAAATAAGAGAGAATGGAATCAGTTGGTTGTGGAACGGCTGATGATGATCCAAAGCTAAAGAGATGAACACTTGATTTGCCACCAGGGAGGTGTCTCTACCCCTGTTCCATAACATTCCTGCTTCAGGCTCTTTGAAGCACATGGAATTAGGAACGCACTGATCATTTGGTTTCGTACTCATCTTTGCTCGATGTACATTCATGCTAAGCCAGATAATAAACTCTTGGCTCGGCGACTCTCTATATGTATCCCAGGGAGGGACATCAGACTGTGGCTGTGTGCAGAGGCAAGAGATACCTCCCTCCCCAGCTCTCTCAACTCCAGCCAGAGGAAAAAGACTAGAATCTGCACAGTGGGTGGACATAATTTGGAAGTGGCTTACGATCTCCTGTTGACTAGAAAATAAAGGAAGTCATGGGCACCATCTGCCAAAATGAAGGAGCCATTTGGACCCCAGGGTAATTGGCTGGGAAGACTTGGCTTCCAGGGGATTCTTTGCAGCCATTAATGCAACAGACATGGAGATTCTGAAAACAAAGCTCTATGTATGAATCTAACAGTCAATATATGAAAATGATCGGCAGCATATGAAAAGGACATCAAGCTCATGAAAAGGACATGAGGAAGTCAAAGCACTTAATTATAATGTCCCAATGCCATGGTACCAGAGGGCCATGTATTCCCACTCATGTTTGTCGCCCAAGGAATGGACATTCCTAGAGCATCTACTTTCTCTAAATTGGAAGAGCTGATGTGGTGAAAGACACAGATGCTGCTGAGTCTGAATTTTTTTGTACACCCTTGTGGGGCTGAGTTGATACCAAAGAGAACTCAGTACCACAAAGGAAAGGTAAATCAGCAAGGACTCTGGGCTGTACAGCATGGTGCTTTTCTTCATCCTGAATAGATTCATGTCAAAGAATCATGGCATGTCTCAGTTTTTACTGGTGCATTGGGGTGACTGTTGTGTGCATCATAGGACTTTGTCTCCTGCAGGTTGTAAGTGGTAGTAGCATGTACAGTCTTCTCAGATGCGAAATTTGTCATCTAATGAAAGAAGACAGACACCCAGAGAACTGGAGCATGAGGTCCAAGTAAAGAGGCTTACTGATTTTCTTCCCACGACATGCTGTATGTGTAGCGCATGCTGAACCTAATAGGCTGGGGGAGAGCTGACAGGGATTTAAAGGCGTCTGGGTGGCTTAACAGTTATACCTAACTCCAAATACTGACTTCTTTCTATTACACATCAAGTTTCCCCCTATCCAGTCAGTGTCGAGGAAACAGAATGTGGTTTAAGAGTGAGGTGTAGAACTCATCACAGAGACCCAATTCATGCCCCAGATGGAGCTGACTTTTCAGCCAGGCACAGCTTTCTATTTGTCAGAAATCCTCTGAGTTTGGGGCACTGCTGAATACACACTTTTTGAAACCTCTGTGCAAACTATTCGGAATGCTTTCTTTTCATTGCCCTTTCTCCGGAATTCCAATCTGTGGGCCTTGGACAGTTACTGTTCTACTGCTATTATGCAATTAACCAGTCTGGGTTATTTGCAAAGAAAAGAAGTTTAATTATCTCATGATACTGGAGCTTCATAAACCCAGAGAGCATTATGATGCTACATCATAATGTGGTGAAAAGAAAAGAAAAAAAAAAAAAAAAAGGCGAAGGGCAAAGTGAAATAGCATGGGACCAACCAGCAATCTGTTTTCTAAATAACCGGCACACCACTCCTGGCATAACACATCTGTGTATCCATGTAAGCTGTCTTCACGACTCAAGAACCCCTCATTAGGACACCTCTCCCAGCAATGCTGTTGGAGGGAGATGGACGGAGCACATGATCCAAAGGATGCATTCAAATTATGCCCATCTCCTAGTGATAACACCATTCCTTCCTTATAAGGAAAAGCACCGTGAGCCATAGGATGAAGTTGTCTTTTCTGAGTTAGGCTGGAGGAGGCTGGGGCATACTGTGTGCTTTTCAGGCGGAGGCGGGCAGTGATAAGGTTGTGGATTCTGTTCTCCTTTGTCACTTGTTAGTGAAAGGTGGGAGGGGAGAGGAAAGGTGAGAGCGTTGTAGAGAAAGATCATGTATAGCACATTCAGATTTATGTGCAACGTGTTAAGATGGATAATGTCAAGCAAATTATCAAGAGTGTGAATTTCATACGGGCCAGAGCTTGAATCATCTTTGCATTTAGGAACCCCTGAAAAGTGCTAATGCTGGCAATAGGGCATCATTTAAGTAAGATGTCTAAGTTGAGGCCAAATGCTGAAAAGATTTTATGATTTGTGACACAGCAGCAAGTCATTTATTGTGTCAGAAATGAAATTTGTGACAGACACAGGAATGAAGACTAGCTAACAAATTTTTCATGTTTTACTGGAACTTTTTCCTACAGGGTCATGAAAACAAGTATATATGTTTCAAAGATAAATTTGATTACAAAAGATACAAAATGTGTCTGATAAAATAGCTTGGCTTTAGGGCTGGAGAGATGGCTCAGTTAAATACACAGGGTTTTCTCTAAGAGCACGCAGATTCAGTTCCCACCACCCACATGGAAGCTCATGATGATCTGTTTATAGCACCCCCTTCTGAACTCCACAGACGCTGGCTATGCACACAGTACATGGACATACAAGCAGGAAAAACACCCCCACACAACAAACAAAGAAACAAACAAACAAACACCAGTTTGGCTTCAATGTTGAGTAAATAATGCAGCTAAATCCTGAAATCTCAACATTAATGAACAATGAGCGCTTTGGAGTCTGATACCCTGGAATTGTCGATACTTAGACTTGGAATGTCTGCGTAAACTAATTTTGTTTTTTTCTCCCCTTCTAAGCCTCCACAGATAGTGGAACCAAACCAAAGCCATCTGACTTTCCAGATTTAAAAACATTTAGTAGGTTTACCTACTCTTTTAAATGCATTAGCCATGAATCTTCAAGGTGGGGACCAATGAAGTGAAATTATACAAACTCAGGTTAAGGCAATTGCTTTTGTGCTGTTAGACATGTTGGCTAATCACATGCTCATGAGCAGAGAAAACATGTAGCCTTGCTTTTTGATTTGATGAGTTTTAAAACAGACTTCAAGATATGGGGGAAAGAAATCAATATTTTGCTTTGTATGAAGCATCATTTCAGTTGACTCAAATGTTACCTGACAATTTACAAATAGATTGTATACAGCTGCAAGGTAGCATTCAGCTTAAAACACTGACTCTGTTATTTCTGCAAGCCTTCTGCTCCAGAGACAAATACCCCTAGCCTGACAGTCATGATTTATTCATGGCTTCAGTTCTTGGCAGCACCCACATGTGTGTGCAACTCTTTCAAGGATGAAGCACACAAACAGTGGAAGTTAACCTAAAATATCTGGTGAGCACCATGAGAACTCACCAAGAGTCATAGCTACTCCAATAAAACAGGTTCTGATGCTGGAGTTTTGAAATGTAATGTCAAATGTTCTATTTGCTCTACAATGTCCTCTTTCTTTTATACTAAATAATACTTTAAAATCAATAAAATTTCATTACATACATATATAAAATATATATTTATATATATGTTATTATTGTTTACAAACTTGAGACCTGCTTTATGGTCCTAAAAGACGCTAGATAGGACAACAAATACAAGGACTGTTTGGCTTATCTGTTTGGCAGATATCACAGACATGATTATAGGCACAGCTCTATTCTTCTGAACTTCTCTCCCTCTCTTTCTTTTTTGCTTATTAGTTTTCATTAATGTTTGTGACTCTAAGGTATTGTACAACGCAAATCTTCTTTGTCAGTGTGGTCCAGAGGAGTCAGCAGTTTATATACCCCTGTCCACATGATCTCACTAAGCTTTTGGGGAAATCATATTAGTCATTCTTTTCTGATTTAACAACAAATCAGACTCATGATAATTTAAAAATGAGAAGATTGATGCTTACACAGCTAACAGGCCCAAGGTCACAAAGGTTCAAAGGGTAGAGCAGTCTGAATCCAAATCCTCCAAGGCTCTTAGCTCTTACAGCAAAGTTGAGACCACCACTATCAATAAGAAAGTTGTGATTGCATATCACATCAGTAGTAAAAACTGAAGGTGTTAACCATTTAAGAAAAGTCAGAGGATCCCCTCTTCCTTGCATGACAAAATAAATCTCGTGTATATTGAACAAAGGTTATTGAACGGGATGTTTCTGGTTGTGTCATCTGATGCTCTCACCTGGTGTTTTGCTGATGCAGACGTACATGATGCTTTGCTGAGGCAAGACCCGTGGGAAGACTTGTGATGTTTGGAGAGATGTGTGGAGAGAGGATTCAATGCATAGTGAAGGCACGCTTGCATATAGCTAGCTGTGCAGTTCTTCATTGGTCTTGCATCGTCACTGATCCTCATTTTGTTGACAGAGGCGTGGCAGAGAATGACTGTCATTTTGGAAGGTCCTGGCATTTTTGCTGACTCCTGGTCCTTGTTGCTCCTGCTGACTCGTGATGATTTGCTGGAGGCCTGCCAGTTTCTGCTGGATCGTCCCACTGCTGCTGATTTGTGTTTGGTGATACTTTTGAACTGGACTACTGATATCCTGACACTACTGAACTGGACTTCTGGTATCCTGACACTACTGAAGTGGAGTGCTGGCATACTGACAAATGGAGATTGGAATCACCCCAACGAACTACTTCTAAACAAGTCCACACCCCCTTGTTCTATTCACCATCTTTTCTCCCCTACCTTTGGACAATGGGCTAGAAGGGGGTCAAAGTGTTTGGGAACTCTTATTAAAGTAGGTTTTGAAAAATCTAGGCCTACAGGTTATCATTAGCCAGTCAATATAATGGGAGATGATTTTAGTAAGGATACAAAATGGTAACAAGTCAGAAGCCGGTTTTATACAAAGAAAATAAAGACTTGAGGGGAGAATAGACTTACTTACAAACTATCTACAAAATTTGTCTGTGCCAAAACTCTTGGCAAAGTTAAAAAATAAATTACCAAGAAAAACCACAGGCAATCTTTGTGTCAGTTGAAGATGCAATCCTTCAATGCATACTGCATTCTTACTAGTCAGAGAAACATATCCCTAATAAGAAAGTGAGTGTGAGCCACAAGAGCTTACAGAGAAGGAATACACATGTGCAAATAAATAAGTAAGATTTTGGTAGCAATAAAAGAAGTTTAATCAACGTCTTTCTCATCTAATAAGTGGGCAGAGAGGAGAAAATGCTGGAGTTGATAAAAACACAAAGAGATTGTTGATGCATTGAGCAACAAAAGATTGCTCACACATGTGGGTGCTGCCAAGAAGTGAAGGTGTTAATAAAGCGTGACTGGGAATATCTTCTCATTTTATTATGGAGTTCGATAGTGATGCCTCATTTGTGGGACAATCTGCCAACATGTATATGTACTTAAAATTTCTGTATCTAATAATTTGCTCCATAAAATGTTAACCTGAGCAATGCCCTTCTTCCTTTTGAAGATAGGCATTGAAGTAATGACTCCAACAGTAAAGAATTAAAAGAATATGAACAGCTCATATTAGATTTATCTGAATTTATAAATAGTTGATGGAATATCACCCAATCATTCCAAATACCTTTGATATATTTAATGGAATGTAAAATTCTCAGAATATATTCCTGAGTAAAACGGAGGGTTAAAAAGTGGTGTCTTTTTCTAAAATTTGTATTCATATTTAAACTGACTAGGAAAATAAGCTGAGATCTTGATAGGATATGCAGCTGAGCTCTCTGGCTGAGAATTTTTCATTAGACAAAACGTGTTACTGTAAAGGTGTTTAATTGTACTTGTGGGTCCTGTATTTACATGTGTGTGCAGGGGTGCAAAGTGCGGGTATAGAGGCCAAAGAAAGACACTGGCTCTCCTGCTCTGGACATTATTCCCTTGAGACACCATCTTTCACCAAGCCTGGAGCTAGGGTGGCAGCCAGCAACCCCTAGTGATCCTGTCTTGTCACCTCCCATTCCCTACCCTGGTGCTGGGTTACAGGTGTGGGAATCTATGCCCAGCTATTTATGTGACTTCTGGAGAACGGATGTTGGCCCAGCAAGCCCTCTCATCTACTGAGCTACTCCTTAGCACCTGCTTACTTCTTATTTGACTTATTAGGACACAGTACATTTGTGAGAGAGGAGAAAGGTTAATGAATAAGTACAAAAGCCATGTCATTAGAAAGAGTTGCTTTCGTATATTGTCGTATTTATTATCACATTTCTGGAAGATCTGGTGTGTTGTCAGGAAGAGGGTGTTTCTGACATAGGGGGCAAACGCTGCTTTGAAATTTCCAAGTTAAGGCAGAGAGCTGTTAGTTTTCAAATGAATGAATAAGAAGAATGAGTCTCTGGGCCTCATTGTGTACAAGTACAATTCCAGAATGTAGAAGGCAGACGTGAAAGGATGGAGCATTCAAGGCTAGACAGCAAGATGCTATCTGAAAAACAAATCAAAAAGCACCACCAATGGAATCTAGACACTTTAAAAGTGTGAGCTCACCCTGATCAGAGCCCTTGAGCCAGAGGCCAATTTCCTAATGAGTCGATCGTTTTAAGAATCGGAAGGCAGGGACAAGCTGATTTCTGAGTTTGAGGCCAGCCTGGTCTAAAGAGTGAGTTCCAGGACAGCCGGGGCTATAGAGAGAAACCCTGCCTCGGAAAAACAAAAACAAACAAACAAACAATCGTCAAAATCAAGTTTATAAAGGAACGCTGGATTTCAACTATATGGTACCAGTAGTTTTTGCTATCTCTGCAGTTCCGCTTCTGTTTGCCTAGGTGCATGAGACTTTGTCATTAGCAACATGGTCACATCCAGGTATACCCAGTGTGAACTTGCTTTGCTTGGATTCCTAACAACTGTACTACACGATCCAAAATGGGACTTTGTATTTATGACTTCAGGACTTTTAAAGGGGTGTTATAGGTGAACAGCGACAGGATCATGTGATTAGTCTCATTACGAGGAAAACTAAACTAGACCCTGCCATTTAGGGAGTAAAATAAAAGGTCATTCAGGGGTTACTTTCCCTCTAGAGTAAACACTAAATTCCAGTAAATCCAAAAAGAAGGTATCACGGCCACCAAGTGAACCTAACACCCACCAAACACACAGACAGTATGTGTATGAGGGTGGGGTAGGGGTGGGAATTCCCTTCAGTGGGGGAAGTGATCCTAGAGATTTACTGTTTGAGACACTCCTGCAATGCCTGATTCACAGGTTCAATGACTCTGGGAGCATGAGCAGGCAGTGGATTGGCCCACGAATATTTCCTTAATCTCTGATGTTCTGAAATATGTCCATTCTTTTCCCCCCTTTTTATTCACAGGCTTCGCTAGAGACCCTACACTGTAGGAGAATCTCTTTTCTTCAACAGTTCTGTAATCTCTAACCCAGGACAACCGTCCCATAGTCCTCTGGGGCTCGCTAAAGCTACCCTACATCCAGTAGCTCCGGACCAGTGGCACATCCATCAAATTCAGCAGCTTCTTATTCGGGTTACATTAAGCTTTTGAGGAAATGTTTCTGCTGCAGGTAGTTATTAAAGGAAACAGAGCAAAGAAATAAAACACCCGCTCATTAGGCCCGAAGCAGAGCATAGAACGAAACTCTCCTCACTTTGCAAATGTGGGGACGTGAGGATTGAGAAATCTGGAGGCTCTCTGAAAAAGAATATTTTCCTTCCGAGATGGTGCAGGAAAATTCTGGGCACGTATAGATGGAGGGAATGTTCTTTAATCCAAACCTCAACACAAGACATTGAGGACAGAACAGCTTTGTTCTAGGCCTGTGAGCCTTTTTAGCTGGTTCAAAGCCTGTGGGCTGCCTTGGCCACTGCGGCTGCTTTACACCCCCACTTCTCGAATCCAGCTTCCCTACCTCTTTCTCAAAGAAATTCTTCCTCGAAAGGAGATGCACTTTGGGGGAAATGGTTCTTAGGCAGATGCTTACTAAGGATCTATACGTCCCTGCATGTCACGTGTGCAGTGCTTTATTGTATGTTGTCCTGCTCCACAGAGATCCAGGAGCTAAGGGTGTGCTGTAAACTTAAGAGAACCTCTGAGAAACCTCCAAGATGAGGTGTGTGTGTTTTTATGCAGGAGCTTGGAGCGAGAGGAGATACCCAGTTTAGGGATTCTTTAACAGAGGTTGTTAATAAAATGCACATTAACTCTGCAAGTCCCACACACAGTGGAAGACTGTGTTGCTGAGAAGGTCCTAGGTCATTGTTTGAGCAGCAAGACTCAGTTCTGGAGGAGGAAATGCCAACTCAGATGGGTTACTCCACTCTTAGTCTAGTAGGAGGTAGAGAACATGTTGAGAGGAAATATGTCTGGTGGGGATGGCTAGGATGTCAGTGAGCCAGCTCTCTAGTAAAAACACCCAGGGAAGGGACACTGCCCAGCTCCAGCGTGGAGAGCATGGCTTTCACAGGCCTTGCTCTTCCCCATTCCTTCCGGCTTGCTAAAAAACGTTAGATGACATTCCTAAAATTAGCCACCAAGGTCCATGCCCTTATTTGGCCAGGTTCTCTTCCTGAAGCCGACTACCAAGGTCCAGTTTTCAAAGTATTAAAGTACAGCAATCAAAAGCCCCCTTTGGCTCACCTAATTAACGTGCCCAATTAAAATTAAACACTTCATCCTAACGCAGAGATTCCCCTTTTATCTTTATAAGCTGCCATTTTTCTGTGGGCCGCATCTGTCTCCTCTCTATCCAGATGCAGTCCTTTGTCCTTACTCAGGGCAAATACCCCATCCCCTCTCCCTGCTCCCTCCCCCTTCTCCCTCATCCTCTGTCTTCTGTCTTTTTCTCTTATTCCCTGCCTTCTGTCCCTCTGGGGCCAACAAATCCACTTTGTACTGAGAACTTGGTCTTGGAGATCCTGAGAAGATTCTTTCCCTAACACCCAGACGTCTATTCCCCCTCCCCCCCCAATAAGTCCTTAGAGAGAGACTGTTCTTTTTAAATAAACCACTGGTTAACTTTAGTGTGTTCAAGGTCCAAAAGATCATAGCGGGAGGCTCATGCTACATGATTCAGTTCATTAACTGTAGCAACAACCAATTTCAAAGCGATTATTGCTATTATAAACTTCGGTCAATTTTTTAAAAGCATCATAGGTTTTGAACCAAAAGCATTTATATTGAGAATTGGTTATATCCTCCAGGTTGATATCTGATCTCACCATCAAACGGAAGGCAGGACATATTTAGTTGGGGTTATAATTATACCCTCAGTAACCTTCTACTACATGGAAATCTGATCACCATAATCTTTAGTTTCAACTTTCCATTCATTATACATCAGACTGGACAGTCACGAGCAGAGGCAGTTAAGGCTATTTGTCTTACTTCTATAAGAAATAAATCAGTTCTTAATTATATGAGGTTTATTATTAACAGTGCTGGCAATCTGACCATATGCCATGACTTCATCTTTTCTACATCAAGAAAATATATGAGAATGTATATTGATGGCTTTTATTATTTCATTCCCCAGAGTGGCACTTGGGAAGGAGAGAGGCACACGTTGGGACCCCATGGAGAGAAAAGGCCAAGAATTTGCCACTCTGAATACCTTGTGTGGGTTTATGATTCACGCAATGATGCCAGCAAGAAATGACCATTGAACAGAAGCAGCAAAACTTCACAGCGTCATAAGCAACTGAAAGATATGCTCACTGAATCTCAAGATCCTTCCCAAACCAACAGTAAACCACCAGAATACAACAGAAGAGAGACAAAGATTCCGATCAGAATGGGAGTTCAAATCCCACCCTCACCATGTGTCTCCAGGACTCTAACATTCTATTGCCTTACTGAGAAACTTCAGTGTGTCAATCCAGGATCACAAGAGAACTGGGCACAGTAAATGCTTAACCCTGGCCCACATAAGTGCTCAGTACATTTTGCTCTTGTCTCCCGTGATGTCCATTTCAAGCATTCAGTGCCAACTTTTAATCCTATTCCACATGCCACTCCTACTTGCTATGAATCCCAAAATAACTTGGTGAACTTCTCTGAGACCCATCTGTTTTGTGGTAAATGAGTCCTTTTCTTTGCCTGCATCAGGAAGTATGCTGGGAAGCTCTACCTGTGTGTGGCAAGGGTATTGATACTTCCAGGAAGGGAGCTGTGACCAGACAAGCTTGCATAAGAAACTCCTGCTGTGACAGACAGCTGGCTGCCCAGACAGTCTATGTTCTCCTGTCTTCCTTACTGAAAGAATTCCGTTGCAGATGTTCAGCTAAACTATTTTCTCACAGGTTAGGGTGGACAAGCATATGCACATGGGAATTGCTGAGAGGGATTTCTTCTTTAATGGAGGTTCAGACTGCTGTCATTCCGCCTCTCTCCTCACAGCCCTTCTTTCTTCTTCATCCTTCTTTCCTGGATGTGGAAGTGATAATGACTTCTGCTCCAAGTCAGGAGTCATCAAGCCACAGCCACAAGGATGGAAACCATGTGCTGTAAGGGGAGAGAAAAGAAGAAGGGAGAAATTTAGGACCCTGATAATACTGGGTATTATCTTGAAGATTGCTTATCTCTGAACTTTTATTGAGAAAAAGAAAAGAAAAAAAATCCATAACCAATATAAGTGACCGCTGTTAACTGACCCACAGTACTGACACTTAACAGGTATATATTCATGGCACAGCAGATCTCAAGTGGATAATAGGCCTGGTTTCTCCCTGTCCTGTGGACTTAAATATCTTCACAAAGGAATAGAATAACTGAGTTTTAAATTCAATATCCAGATGCTATTGTTTAAATTGAGAAAAGTAGACATAAAATTTAAGGTGACGTCAATAAACTAGAGAAAATGGTTCATTTGAACACAGGTTGGCAGGATCCAGATCAAAGTGCAAGGGATACAAACAGATCACAGAGGCACTGTGAGAAAACATTTGGTTCAAACGTAAGACTAAGAAGAGCATTGGATGCCCGAGTACTACAGAGATCATGAAAGGCTGGTTTGGCTAGCTCAGGTTCTTTACCCAGCAAAGGGAGAGGGTTCAATATGCTGTGTGCTGGCTAGAGCACAGCTAAAAACCTTGGGGTTCTGGATCAGGATCTCACGGTCTAGAACTCTAATGAAGCTCTGGGGAATCAAATCACAATTAGCGGGGAACATAGACCCTGGACACAGCATCCTGGTCCTGCCTGCAGCAGTTTCTATGTAGGATTTAACAAGGCATGAGTTTGCACAGCAAAATAGATTTCTCCATTAAAGAGCTAATTAAACTCCTGAGAACGTGATCATGAACAGAGCTGATAAATTCAACCCAAATTAGAATCATTAACTATGCCAGGCAAGAGGCTTCTGCTCAAAGACACAAAACAGAAGGCTTATTATATCCTACTCTGTACATGATGCCTGCTCTCTTTTCCCTAGATTTGTGTGTTAATTTCTAAAACCTATTCTTAGATTCTGTCGGTGTGATGTAAACAAGTTGAGAGAGACTTGGAACCTGAATTTGTGAATATAGAGAAGCCAGACCGTAACAGTTCTGATTCATCCCACTGTTTGTATGTCTTTGGCTAGAATGATCTGGAAGGCTTCCTGCTAAGGCAAGAGAAGAAAGAGCCACAAGAACAGACAATGCTTGGGAAGGACCACTTCCACAGATAAGCAGTCTGAGGCAGACAGAAATCAAGACTGAAATGGTAATGAACATTTCTTTGGCATTGTCTTCTACCCAGATTCTCTCCTCAGATTTCTGTTCGTGAAATATAATGAGATTTAGTTCTTTAGCATTCAGCTTCAGGGATGTTGAAATGTGAAAATCCTGTCTTTTAATCAACAGCATGCCATATCATTAGAATGTATGACTCAAAATTATAGTAATACTCATTTACGTGAATATTTTTAATCTCTTTAAAAGTGTTTTTCAAAATCTCAATTTATTCTGCCCAAATTTCTTTTCTAGGGGTATAGGATCGATCAATATTTTGATTTTCAATTTACTCGTAACAATAATGTAACAAATAGTAAATAGAAGTTATTAACTCCTGCTCTATTCCTAGTCCAAGGTGAAAAGGTTAAGGTCAGTATTTGGGCCTGAGAAATTCCTCTAGCCTAAGTTTTGTTCTTGTGGGTCTGGAGATTAAACCTAGGCCCCTGTGCATTTGAGGCCAGTGCTCTATCACTGACCTACATCTCAAAAGTTTCCTCTACCTTTTACTCTGAGACAAGATTTTACTAATTGCTTAGGCTAGCCTTAAACAGCCTCTAAAGCACAGACAGGCCTTGAACTTTGGATCTCCATGTCTCAAACTTTGGAATAGTTGACATTACAGACCTATGCCCTGAGACCTGGCTTATTTTATGCTCTTGATGATGATTAGGAAAATGAGACCCAGTGACTGTGAAGGTGGCTGTGATGTCACAGGGGCTACTGACCTTTACCACTTCACCTCAGCGTCTTAAATCCCACCCGACTTTTAGATTTGAAAACCAATTTCGTCCTAGAGGAGCTGATGATTTGGGGCATGTGCTGTGACTGGAACTGGTGGGAAATCTCCTTAGACCTCCGCTCCTTAAACTGTGAGTCTTGACAGCCGAGTGTGAGGTTCACAAAACTTGGCAAATGTCAGAAGTCTCTGAATGCACAGCAAATGTCAATTCAAGTTCTAATGCGCAGTGGGGGCAGGGCTGTTTCTGGCACTGCTCAAACATGTTGCATGAAGTGGCTTCCCTGCAGCTTTGGTTCAGAACACGCACCATGAGCACCTCGCGCTGAGTGTGCCTCCATGCATGTAGGTACAGTGAACACAGCTGGAAACACCTCTGTGCAGACTCCAGCCTACTGTGAATCGCAATGTCTTTACAAATAGTGCTCTGCTCTTACGGAAAGAAGAGTTTAATTATGGAAAACAAACAGTATCTTCCTTCAAGTGTCTTCACCATGTCATGAGGTTTCCACCAGAGAGGACTGCTTAAATATAGGTTTAAGGCAAGCAAAAGTCTGGCCAGAGACTACTCTGGGTGTATAGGATCCGAGTGCTGTACCAGAGCCTTCTTGGGATAAGCTTTAAGCATAAAACCTGCATTCTGTGTTGACATCTCTCAGTTAGTAAGCACAGTTATGCAGAAGCAGAACAACAGAAGCCAGAAAATAAGGTGAGTACCATTTAGTGATTTCCCCCGAACTGTGGGTTGTGATGGGTTAGGTTTTGGTTTC
Source organism: Rhynchomys soricoides (assembly GCA_019843965.1). NCBI lineage: Eukaryota > Metazoa > Chordata > Mammalia > Rodentia > Muridae > Rhynchomys > Rhynchomys soricoides. The sequence continues at coordinate 11,904,497 of JADRCH010000073.1, read as the reverse complement.
ATTTTGGTAGGTGGCACTGCATACTTGCTGGGGACTTTCATCATAGCAACAGTTGTGCTAAGGTCTGGGGGCCTCTGGAGGTCTTGGGGCCTGTTACATAAGTATCAAATTAATGTATTTCTGGACTTTATTTTGTAAGAATGTCTCATTTTTAAAAAGTAGATGCTTGAGTTGCTGACTTGAGTTCATGGTAAATAAATTTTGGGTTGGAATTAGTACAGAAATTTCAACCATTTCTGAAATGACCATTCTGCCATTTTGTATTATGTATTTAGACCAAGCAGTATACTCTATGTGCTTATTTGACAAACACTTTATTGCCTGCAGGCAATACTTGAGAGAGGATATCACATAGCCTGGACTGGCTTTCAACTGGCTATGTAGGTGAGGATGGCCTGGAACCAAGTGCAGGTGCTACATCTGTGCCCCACAATGACAGGCTATGCTCAGTGGTCCTTAAAAACCCTTGATGATTACTGTAGATGCCAGAATTGCAATAGGCTGAACCCCTATAGTGACTTAACACCACCTTTATCATCAAGGAAGTGCTCTGTGAAGACATGTCCAATCAACTAGTGCTGAGCTCTTGCTTTGAAGACATGAGGTTAGACTTAGTAGCTGGAAAGGCTGGGGAAGCCTGCCAAGAAAGCTACAGAGATCACGGACTGCAGTTGGATTTTGGAACATGAAGGAACTGATTACATCATGCTTCTTTGGTTTTGTAGCTTCTCCAGCTCTTCCCTCTGTTTTGAAAGAAGCAAATTTATTGTAAGTTTAGCAGAGCCCTGGTCCTCCTCTCTCCATTGTGGCAACAGATGTGCTTTAGAAACATGCTGATTCAGGGAGCCAACCAATTCGATGGCAAAACTGCATGCAAGAAGAACCGGGACTGTTGGCTCCTCTTTCAACCATCCTTTTCTGTTCTCGACAATGTGCTGCAGATAGCTCTGCTGCAGTCTATTGCAGTTTTCTCCCCAAACTTACATTTCTGCCAGGGGAGAATTTAGACCATCATTACTTTACAGATGTGCTTTGTTCCTAATTGGCTTGTCTTCTGGCAGGGTGGTATCTGAATCACTGAGGCCAATTTGATAAACCTGGAAGATAAATTGCAAAATAGTGGGTGTTGGGGGGAGAAAGAGAAGACTGGAGTTGTGGTTTCAAGTTGTGTCTGCGTTAACTTATTTTCGGTGCGGTGTTGAGATTCCACTTGTCTCTCCTCTTTGGTTTGTAATGAAGCTTGGATTTGCTCTTCAAACCTTTTCTGATCCTCTCATACTGAATGAGGAAATATTTCAGTGTAGGAGTTGGTACCATTTTCCTCTGGGATCTTGGTTTTTTAAACTCTTAATTCTCAGGAGTCCCCAGAAGTAACCATTGATCCTAGGAGCTTATTAGCTCACTCTTCTTATTCTGCTGTCTGAAACAAGGTGTGGCATTACTGTGGGATGGATTTTTATTCATAGAAATTGTATATGCCCACTAAATATATTTACAGTTTATAATAACCTAGAGCCATAGAATATCAACAAAAGATCATTTTACTGCAAAATATTATTAAAGAGAAAGAATGTGTGTCACTTTAATGTTAGGTTATTTGGTTTGAACATAGGAAGATAGGAAAGCGAATAGAAAAGTATCAGAGCAGGCTTGGCTTGATGGATTTTGTTTATTCAGTTTGTTCTTTCTCACATGTCCCATTGGCTGGTAGACATGAGTGACCACTGTAGATGACTGGATGTCCATCTATACAAATGACAAAACTGTATTGTTTTTAAGGCACAATATGTTCCCAGGGCAGAACCTAAGTTAATACAGAATTTATTTTTGTCCTCTGTGTATGTGTGTGTGTGTGTGTGTGTGTATGTGTGTTCGTGAGTACATGCATGTGTGTATCTAAGTGTGTGTATATATCTCTGTGTGTATCTCTGTGTCTGTGCATACACATGTTTGCATTTGCATGTACTTGTGTGTGTCCTGATAAGAGAATGTCCACACAGAACTGAAACAGGTTGAAGATGGCCACATTTCTCCAAGGAATAACCTGGTGTCCATGGATTTTTATTTGACCCATAATCAATTGTTCTAGATAATTTGGTTTTCCATTAAGGTCTTCTCACATACTACAAAAACACAAGCTTGTCTTGGGATACTCACAGCATTCTTTTGAGGAAAGGCTTTCTGTGCAGGGAATGTGCTTAATTTTTCTTTCTTGGTACCATTATTAATTTTTAAATTACTTGTTACACTGTTGTACCAGTGTGGGATGTGTAGACCTTGTGATGTCACCAAGCTCTGCTGCCTTCCTCTTCCTCAGGCTCCTGGGTGACCTGCCCATTTCTCAAGTATTTTTTAAATTTTCTTTTTTATAGCTTCTTCTTTTATACATGGGATGTAATGTGTAAGGACAGTAGTTATCATTTTTGTTTTCTGTTTCCTTCTGCTCTTTACATGGTCTGTTCCATCCAGTTCCTATTATTCTGTGTAGTTCTCTTGATTTCATTTCTCAATTTAGAAGTTTTCTTTAAGCTTCTGGTATTTTGATGTCCAATCCTACTTAGGGTATGAACCAATAGCAAGTTGATTGGATACTCTAATTTCCAAATTAGGTAGTTTTCTCACTGTGGTGATAAAATACCTGATAAAGGCAACTCTATTGAAAATGTTTCATTTTGGCTCACAATTTTAGGGAACAGTTCATCACAGGGGAGAAGGCATAACAACAAGGGATATGAGGCAGTTGATCATTTATACTGGTTAGATTTTTGTCAGCTTGACACACACTAGGGTCATATGGGAAGATAGAACCTCAGTTGAGAAAGTGCTTGCCTATAGGTTGATCTGTAGGGGCATTTTCTTAATTAATTATTGATGTGGGGTAGCTGAGCAAGTCAGTAAGCAATATTCCTCCATGGTCTATGCTTCAATTCTTGTCTACAGGTTCCTGTCTTGAATTCCTGCTATGACTTTCTGTCATGATGAACTGTAAGTGGTAAAGTAAAATAAACACGTTACTTTCCAGTTGCTTTTGGTCATGATGTTTATCACAGTAATAGAACCTAACTGGGACAGTTACATTGTGTCTGCAGTCAGGAAAGAGAAGATGAATACTGATATTTGGCTTACGTTACCATTTCCTTTTTAGTCATTCTGGAACCCTAGCCTATTGAATGTTGGCCTAAATAATCTAATCTAGAAACCTATTACAGACATACCTAGAGGTCTAGAGTCTGTCAAGTTGGTGGCTAATATTTTTAACCATCACAAGTTCATTTTCTGTCAACTTGGTATTCAAATTCTCTCTCTCTCTCTCTCTCTCTCTCTCTCTCTCTCTCTGTGTGTGTGTGCATGTGCATGAATTGCAGCTGTGCACTTATTTCTCTGTAAGTGAGTGTGTGCAGAGGCCATGATACAACTGCCAACTTAATTTTTGAGACAAGGACCTGCTTGCCAGTGAGATCCAGGGATCTGACTCTCTCTACTCCCATAGTGCTAGGATGACCAGCCTATGCCAACATGTCATCCTCTTCACATTGCTGTAAGGTACTGAACTCATGTCCTTGTGCCTACAGAGAAAGCACCTCAACTAAGCTGTTGACTAAGTCCTCAAAGGAATCATTTTAAATCTATGACCGTCCACTTCTTGTTCCCGAAAGTTCATGGCCTTCTCTTAACAAAAAAGGCATCCAGGCTAACATCAAAACTGTCACGATCTTTCAGAGTTCTGTTTCTTTTCAGAAATGTAACTGAAAAGATTTTTTTCCTTGAAACTCAGGGAAGTTCTTACATGTGAGCTCCTGTTATCAAAAATAAGTTATATACTTTCAGCAATGGTACAGAGTAAAAGTTTGTATTCCACAAGGGAAAGCTGAGAGAATACCAAGGAAAGTTTGGGCTGAAGAAAAACTGAAACAGGGCAAGCATTAAATCCTGCAGTTCCTTGCCTAGCCTGTGGGACTCATGATGAAATCATCTTGTTCCCACTAGGCTTAGGTAGCTCCACCATTCCAGTTCTGCCCTCTGAAGCACATGTAGCTGCTCTCTTGAGCCAGTCCCATTCTGATCATGCTGTTCTCCTGTGCAGAATGACCTTTCCTGACATCTATGCTTTGGGGGGGGGGTGTCTCCACTGTTACTTAGGCTTCAACTCACTAGCTTCGTGCAATACCCTCTCAGCAGCTTCTGGAAGGAATTCTGAATGTGCTATATATTGCCTGTTCTAATTTTCTTCTGCAAACTTGACACAAACCTTCACGACCCCCCTCACTCACTCTTGCATATATCATGCTTATAAAACTAGATATATGTAGAAGATACTTCCAAGTTCTACTGCCAGCTCCAGATGCAGCCTGGGAGCTACATGTGCCTTCCAAGATGACTCTCAGCAAACACTTCTCAGGATGTCAAATTTGGAGCTGGGAAGTGGCAGATTTATCTACAAGACTACTCTGTGGGGTTATTTCCTCAGTTAAGATTTCTTCTTCCTGGATAACTCTGGCTTATGCCAAGTTCTTATAAACATTGGGCAGATCACAGGCAAGGGCAACCTCAAAGAGGAAGGGTTTGTTTTAGCTCACAGTTAGAGGGCTCATAGTTTATCATGTTGGGGAAGGCAAGGCATCAGGAGACTAAAGCCACTGGTTACATTTTATCTGTCCTCAGAAGCAGAGTGAAAGATGAATGTTAGTGCTCAACTCATTCTCTCCTTTTTATTCAGTCTGCCAAAGACAATGGAGTGGTACCCAGACTAAGTTAGGATGGATATTCCTACCTCAGTTAACCTATTGTAGAGATTCGCATCACAGACATAACCAGATGCTTGTCTCTTAGGTGATTCTAGAGCTTGACAAGTTGACAATAAATACTAACCTCTACAATTTCAGTTTTTTGATAGTTTTGGTCAACTAATACATTTTGTTATTGGGTGATGGCCAGGATCTGGCCATGTTTTTTTGGAAATGCTAGCTGCAGTTGGATGGGAAATACCTCCCATAGGCTGGTGGGTGGAAAATACCTCCCATAGGCTGGTGGATGGGAAATACCTCCCACAGGCTGGTGAATTAGAAGACTTGCTCCCCAGTTGGAGGGGCTGTTTGTGGGAAGGTTCTGATTATTTTAGGACATGGCACCAGCCCGAGTTACAGTGTAAGTCTGTGTCTTAACCTCTTTTTTTCCACCCCCAAATCCTGTTACTTTGTTGTTGTTGTTGTTGTTGTTGTTGTTTTCAAGATGCTTCCTTTCTTTCTTAGCTCTGTAGTATAAATTAGCCAAGTCATCCCAATAAGGAAAATGACAAAGAATCTTTTTAATCATCGTGGTGCTAGTTGCATTTACCCCATTGCAGAACCAGTAACTGATAGTAATTGGTTTCTTTGGTAATTTAACCCAAGGTATAAACTGTGTATAACAATACTTAACCATTTAGGAGGGCCAGTGTTGACAGGCCTCATGTGCAAACAAGATTCATTAGCAGATGACCCCCTGTTGTTTTCTTTCTTTCTTTCTTCCTTTCTTACGAACCTTAACTTTCTCCTGCAAGTAAAGTGGGTCACCATCCTAGAGCTCTGGGATGTGGCATGGTAGTGGGTCACCATCCTAGAGCTCTGGGATGTGGCATAGTAGTGGGTCACCATCTTAGAGCTCTGGGATGTGGCATGGTACTTACTCTTCATCCTTCTTCATGTGTGCTTGATCTGATTTCTCAACTTTTCTATCTTCTTCACATCTTAAAAAATGTTAACACCCAACATACACCATTGTTCTCTCTTTTATACTACCCCTAAATATGAGCTTATTCCTTTGCTGTAATTTTAACGTGATTTGTGGAAGATCCATGTGTTCCCTGGTGATGTTTCAGTAGACATAAAATGTATGATTCACCTATTACCATGATGATATCAATGGATGATTCCTTGTTGAAATGAGTACATATGTTAAGACAAAGATGAAGAAAGCCAAAACAGTGTATTTACCGTTGTTTCTTCGTTGTGTGAATTTCACCTGACATTACTGATTTTGTGAAACAATTAGTTGCTACTATGATGAGCTTTGGTTCTGATGGCAGAGTGTTTCTTAGGGGATAGATGCTGTAGTTCCATCACATTGGAATCAGTTGGGTTAGCAGTTTTAGAAAAAAATACAAGGACCCATCACTAAGTGAAGAAAATCAAAATGTCTTTCGGGATGGATTTCTGTAGTTAGTATTTAAATAAATCAAAACAAACCACTTAGAGAAGAATTGGTAGTACTTGTCTATAACACCAGTGCTTGGGAGGCTGGAGCATAAGGAGCTTGGCCTTGAAGCTAGCTTGGGCTATGTAGCAAATTATGTAGCCAGTGAGATTATTACTGTACACATATGTCATAGCTAGAGAAAACTGTCTCAAGAAACAAAGACGATATACACACACCTAAGTTATCTCAATGAATACATAGGTAGCTTGATCATTACAATGTATTTGAAGAGTAATTTGTGGATAATAGGGATTTATTCATAGGTTTTTAAATTTTAGATGTTGCAGGTTCTATATTGTTAGTTTTGCTTTCCTGGGACTTGGACTCTCTTGTTGTAAGGTGGAGCCTTACAGTATAAGAACATTTGCAGATGATTCTTATTAAAATGTTTTTATTTAAAACAGGAAAACTGATTTAGAAATACTATGTATTTGTACTATGTACAATGTATTAGGAATACAAAATTAAAAGGAAGTACCTTTTAATTCTGATTTTTGGATTATTGTATTTACATAATTAGAAATTTGTTCTAAACATATCTTCTGCTAGACTACAAATTCTCTAAGAGCTAGGCTCTTTAAAATTTATTTGTTATTATTATGTGTGCATGTCTGTTTGTATGCTGTCTATGTTGGTTAGATGATAGCTGTGTGGAGTTGGATTTCTCTTTTTACCTTTATATAGGTTATTGGGTTCAAACTCAGTTCTATAAGTCTGCACTGAAGGTGTCTTTACCCTGACGGCCATCTCACTGGCTCAAGAATAGGATATTACTGTATACATGTGTCATAGCTAGAGCAAAGCTTGGTTTCTGATTATGCTGTGTGGCCTTCTCTATTTTAATCTTTCCTGTATTTTCTCTGAAAACTAAGACACTGGAGGAGGTACAAAAGCTGTAGTGTGTAGCCCAGTCCAACTAGTAATCTTCCTACTTCAGCCTTTAGAGCGCTGGGATTGCAAGGGAGTGCCACTACACCAGAGCCATGTTGGTGTAGGAACTATAGCTTTCTTATACACTGGCATGTTAAACCAGGTGGTGCTCACTAAATGTCTGTAGGTTAAGAGCTCTGATTTATTCCCATAAAGAAAATTGAAGAGTAAATGACAATGCTGTTCCCCTTGGAGAAGGAAACAGGAGGATCACCAGAAAGAAAGGCTCATCAGAAGAGTGCCAGAAAGGGTAACCTATCTACTTCATAGTTTTTGCTTTCAGTCTAGCCAATATAAGAAAGGTAGGATTCTCCTACTCTAAGGAGAGAAAGAGACATACATGCAACCATCTAAAAAGAATAATTCGCCTCAGTTCAAAATATATCATCATCTTTGGGTGGGTTCCTGCTGACATCTCCCTGCAGTACTACTGATCATTATTCACCCTGAGGTAGGAAACAAGGGCGCCATTATCTTCGTTCCACAGACTAATTGAAATCTCCCATCTAGTGTGGGGTGTGATGGTGGTTACCTAGGACTAGATACCAAGACTCCCTCATAACTCTACAGTCCTTTACTCAGAGCTCCTTTTGCTTTTCTACCTCATGGTGACTGTCATTTCCCACAGCTTTTCATTAGTCAGCCATGGTGATAGACGTTGTTTCAAGTAATGTCTATGCTCTGGGCAAAGCTTATCTTTATCTTAGTGTTTTCACCTCTTTTTCCTCCCCAGTTAATAGGAACCTAAGGTAAAGAAGGACAAATACACATTTAAAGGTTAAAAATAAGAATATTTGTCTTCACAAAACCTTGAATCTGAGTTCTTTGATAATATTGTTTAGCATATCATTGTTTGCCTAAGTGCTTCCCTGAGTTTGAATGGCATGATGGATGACATTTAGGGGATTATAATGTATACTTTTTGTATCAGTTATGTTTGGAAAATGTGAATAAGCCAGACCATATAAATGGAGTAGAAGTGAATCCATTCTTATTGTAATTTCTATTTTGTTCTCTCTTTGTCCCTAATTGCTCATTTGTGGCAAGACAGTCCTTCTCAACTGTTCTTTGTTCCTCTTTATACTTTTGACTTTCTTATGGTTTAACAGGGATCATACATACAGCTGCCTCTAACCGATGATATCTAAGCCAAAGTTATGCACATCACTTCCTGTCTTAGACGATTATAAGGTGTCTTCATTGTCCATGGTCTCTCCATTCCCCTGGGGAAAAGTGAGGGTGGAGAGGTGGCAGGAAGAATCCTGAGGAGGCAGAATTATGTTTCCCCACTAGGTTGCTTCCTGAATCACTGTGGCAGGGCATATAACAATGGGAACTACCTCAACTTCCCAAGGTAATGAGAGAGACCATTGTTATAGTGAACCATGGCAGTTCAGGATTGCCTAGTTTAACTGACAGATACCTTTTCCTTGTCACCATATGAGAGACTAGCACACACATCACATTTGAGGAAACCTCCCCACCACGCTTCTTTTTAAAGAAAAAGGGTCTCTTTGGTCTTTTTATTTAATATTTTAATAGTTTTTATTCTTTTTATATGTATGGATGTTTTTCCTGTGTTTACATCTAAGGACCATGTGTATGTCTGGTACACTTATTGGCAAGAAAAGGATATCTAGTCCCCAGGAAATAGAGTTACAGACTGTTATGATATACCAGTGTGTACTAGGAATTGAACCTCAGTCCTATGGGAGGGCTCTTAACTTCTGAGACATTTCTTCAGGCCCTTTGTTTAATATTTTAAAAGGCAATTGTCCTAGTTACTTGTTGCTGTGACAAACTATGTCACAAGAAGTTTAAGGCAGAATTTTTATTCTGATATATAGTTTGAGGGAATATCTTCTATCATAGTTGGCCAGAGAAGAGATGGTGGCCAGCTGGTCACATTGCATATACAGTCAGGAAGTACAGAGGAATGAATACTGATACTCAACTTGCTTTCTTCTTTTTTATTTAGTTTGGAAGTTAGAGTAGCTCTTCCTATCACAGTTACTCTGATCTGGAAAATTCCTCGAAGACTTATGGAAAAATTTGTCTTCAAGATGATTCTAGATCTTATGAGTTTGACAATCAAAATAAACCATTAAAGAGAGAACATAGATGAGATTAAATCTCTGTGTGCTTATAGCTTCTATATAAATGTTTTTTGTCACAAAACATTTCATAGTTAATAGTAGTAATATTTTTTCTGAAATTAAATTGTATATACATTAGTTGAAGGATGTAAGGAAGGTTCAGTTCTGCATTTTATTTGTTCTTTATTCTAAATTCAGTGAGTCTACTGAAGGAAAAGCCTGATGATGTAATTATGCTCTACAAATAGCTTTTAAAACTAGAGGATCTCTTTTGCTGGATCAGTGTAATTGGATCAGTCCCTTAGCTAAATTCTGCCTTGGAGCAATCCTCAAATGCCCATTTCAGTGATGGCTCTAATCACTCTATTAACTGTCACATTGTTGGAGTGAAAGGTAAGTATTACATCACTACTTAACCCTGCACTGAGTGGGTATCTAATCCCATGATTCATGAATGGAATAGAGGAAGTATGAACAGCGCACTAATTCCCATCCATAGTGGTAATGACTTGTAAGTGATCAGGATCCACTCAGGATGTTCGCTTAAGGCCAGTTTGAGCTGAGGTCTAGAAGTTCAAAATCTGAATGAGGAATGCCCAGTATAGTCACTGGATGTTATCTTCCTAGTAAAACAGAACAAACACCAAAACTTCTCACATAATTATTTTGGATCATGGAGAATATGGAATTTCAGAAATCGGAATTCAATATTTCATCTGTATTTTCTGTAAACTGTGTTTGTAAAGTGGAAAGTTCTGGTTTCTTTGGAGATTCAGTTGTTTCAAGTGATGATTTTCTGGAAACTGTCTTATGAGAGGATATATTGCTGAAGTAGACACATGGGAGAATGTTTTGCTTAGAACAAACACATGATGTTTTTCTGGAAGCTACCTGAGAAAGGGGCATACGATGTTTGGAAAGGATTTAAGCATAACCCAACTGACAATGGACAATGCTGTGGCACTGGTTCCCTTCTGTTGGTGTTTCCAGTGGCTTCATACAAACTCTGGCCAATTGGTAAAGCCTCACTGATTCTTCCAGATTGAACTGCCTTTGAGGGATTCATGAATGGTGTCTGTGAGTGGATCCAGTTACTGCTACTGATCTCTATGACTTGAATTGCCAGTATCTTAACAATGAAAATAGGAATCGGCCAAAAGAACTATTTCTAAGCATGTGTGACTCCCCCCTTTGACCCTTTTATTAGCCTTTTCTTTCCGCTACGTCTGGTGGGTAGTGGGCTAGAAGGGAGGTTCAAGCATCTAAGAACCCTTATTAGAGTAGGTTGTAAAACACTGAAGCCTCCATCTTTGGCTGTTTGAAATTAGACAAACATAACTTACATCTTGACGTAGTCATTCAACCTTGGGCAAATTGCTTATTTTGCCTTGTGCAGGAGGCACAGTTTACAGAAAGCATTAGAAAAAACCAGAATTTTTAAACACTTAGGGTTTTGATTTTTTGAATAGAAGAAAATAACTGACACCTGTTCACCTGGAAGGCTGTGGTAGATGCTGTCTAACAGCCTGATGACCTCTGTTATTCTATAGAGCCAGCCTTGATCTGTATACCGCTCAAATCATTAGGCCCCAACCCCGAGCTTTGTCTCTCAGTGAACATTAGAAAAGATCTAACATGTAATTTGCATCCTTTCTCAGTAGAAGCTATCCACAGATAAATGTTCCCACCTTTATCAATTCATCCTAGATCCCTAGTTCGCTCAGCATGGCTACCTACACAAGACCAGAACCAGCAGCCGTACCAATGGGAATGCTATCATGATACTGGGAAGCTAAAGGTGCCCCTAGTATACCACGAATTATGAACAACCAGGAAATGCTGAGAGTGGGAGAAATGGTCTTCCCAGAGGAGAGTGCTTCCAATTGGCTAGCTAATACCAAGTGATTGGTCCTGAGATCCTATACACATTTTAAGGACTGAGAAGTTTGTGTTTATGTATTTAGAATATATGTATATAAAATAATTTTAAAGGGGGGTTATGAATTTGAGAGGGGTACATTGGAGTGATTGGAGAGAGGAAAGGGAGGGTGACATACTATAATTATAATTTCAAAAAATAAAAATAATTATTAAAATATTTTATAATCTGTTTTTTATTGAAGTACAAAATATGTATGCTGTATTTTCCTCGTTTCTGTTTCTGTGGGGTACTTAGCTATCACTAGGGTGATTTACATGTGGCATTTTCCTCATACATATATATTATATGTCCCAGAGCATTCTAAAAGGCCCACTTAGTCTCATACACTCTGGCCAAGAGTCACTTTGAAGAAGGAAACCTTGAGGGTCTCAGCTTCACCAAGGCTACTGTATCATTATCCTAGTAGATGCTATTCAGAGTTGCTGTTGTTGTTGTTGTTGCTGCTGCTGCTGCTGCTGTTCTCATATCTGAATCCAGAAATGGGGATGGGAAAGGAAGCGACAATAACCTCTGGATAAGTACTCTATGATCAGTTCACAGTTTACACTCCCAGAGAAGCTATTCTGAGTAAGGGAAACACTCTGTTTAAGAATATGATCTTATTACCTGAACTTCCTCTCTTTACTTCAGGAAATTCCAGTTTGTGGAATGTCAGAGACACAGAAGGAGTAGCCATTTTCATCTAAAAGCTCCATTGACTGTTGAGAATATTGGAAGTTAATACATGTCTACAATTCTTAATACATGAATTGAACCTTTTAGATTACTTTCCTTCAAATGCTTAGGTGGCTCCCTTGTCTCTGAAGATCTTACCTGATCGATGAGAAGAGAGCTGAAGAGCAGAACAGACTCAGGCAGAGTCCTGCATGAGGGGTACAGTGCAGGAAAGAGGTTGAGTCCAGAAGGGACAGCATCTCTAAAGATATAGGGAAGGGGAGGAGAGGTCACAATTAGCATCCATCAACAAAACACCAAATATCTCATTTTCACTGACATCAAAAGACGAACTAGGAGAAGTTCACACAAAGAAACATCCTTTTGCTTTTCTGCTGTTGGGATCTCTTACATCTGGTCAGAATCCTCCCCAAGAGGCAGTTTTAAGGCAGCCAAAATCTTGACTTCAATTTCTACTCTGTAACTTGAAATGAACAGCACACCTGTTTTCCCACTGCTTATGTAAGTTACCCTGTTACATGTGTGACACGAAAATAGAATTGCCAATGTTAACCATCAGAAGGGAAGTTAACAAACATAAACTCAGACATGTTTCATGTCATGGGTTGTAAGGAAAGCTGCAATGCAGCTCTGAAGTACAATAGAAAAGCAATTTGGACTTTCTGTTCTTGCATCCGAAGAATGGGCTGAAATTTTCCTGGGATGGCTGTAAGGATGACATTTGGAGCCAATTTGAAAGGGAAAATGCTTTACAAATGTGTGGGCACCGTGACTCTGTATTGGTTAATAATAGACAGCATAGGAATCCACAGCTTCTATCTTGCAACTGGACTTCTATCTTCTATCTTGCAACAAGGACTGCTGGGAAATGCACATTCAATGGCATGACTGCGGAAACAGTTTGTTTTCTTCTTGTTCCATCTAATCCTCACCTGTGAGGTAAAACTCTTGATGGATAGCATCTTTATGGTTTCCCTGGAAAGGAAAAAGCAAGACAGCTTAGTCTTTATTAACTTTTCTTACCCCAGCCTTTTCTGACCTGAGAGAAGAGTTTAGACTCATGTCTCTTCCAAGTAGCTCCAATGACCTACTGAGCAACCAGGTGTCACTTTTAAGCCAATCAATGGTATAGCTTGCATTTGGTTGCTGTGATAAACAGCACAGCCAAAGCAAGTTGAGATTAAAGGCATTTTATTGTTGCTTTTCAGTTTTTGTTTGTTCTGTTGTTTTTGGGTTACAGGTTATAATCATCACTGAGGGAATCGATGGCAGGAACTGAAGCAGAGGCCGTGGGGGCAGGTTTCCTTCTGCATTGTCAAGTTTTTTTCTTAGCCTAGGCCTTTCTGCCCAGCAGTGTCATGATGGATAGTGGTGCCCTCCCACCAATTAGCAATCAAGAAAATGGGATAGATTTTTTTCTCTTGTTAAAGAAAAGGCAAGAGATCCAAACCTCATCCAAGCCAGGCAGGATGGCATGAGACCTCTAGGACCAGCTACTTAGGAGGCTGAGTTTGAGAGGGTTTCTTGAGTCTGGAGGTTCCAAGACAGCATGAGTAAGAAATACAGCCAGATCTTGTTCCAACAAACAAGGAGCAATGGCCTGGAATCTTATCACATCCAATGGGTCAGGTAGGCATCTTTGCCTCTTTTTGGGCTGAGTGTTGGAATGGCTTCTTTAGAGTAGACTCTCCTTACTGATAGGCCCTAAGGGTTAGAAAGGAGGATGGAGATGCAACCTGTTAATTTGTATTCAAGCTGTGCTTTCCTGTACAGTCTACCAGAGAGGCTGGCCTAAGGATGGCAATCACCATCTCGTTAGTTGTTAATAAGAGGCTTACCTTGTCATTCTTTGCATTTATTATTGTAGGTGAACTCGATTGGTCATAAAGAAGGTAATAGAAGGAAAAGTGTAGCTGAAGTCACCACTCAGACTCTCAGGCACACTTTCATCTCCTCAAGGACACCAGAGTATAACCCGGCTCAGGCAGGTTTTCTGTGAAGGGAATTGTGCTGTTGTTCAAAAAGAGGCTATGACCTTGGCAGGCCTATCCCCACAGCTTCAGCTTGAGATGCAGCAATGACTTAGATTGTTCAAAATATAATAGATCAAGAGAGGGAAAAGATGAATTACTAGACAAATAACTTTGCCACAGCCTGTTCTGAAAAGGAAAGATGTTCACAATCTTTCTGGAAAGTAAGGAATTTCATTAGATAATCCTGGGGCAAGGGATAGCATATGGCTGAACCTAAATGTGCCCAGCAATGTAAAGAGGAAAGAGGTGGTGGCACTGAGAAAAAGGAGTTCTGTCTTCTCAGCAGAGTCCCGCTGTATTATAGCCATGAAGGGGAAATGCTAAAGGGCATGTATAACTGGAACGGGAACACTGATGACAGGGGCCCATTGGAATCTGTAGGGTTTCAGACCCAGAACAAGGGGCTGAGGTGTATATTTTACATACCAAAGCAGGCCTGGCCTCTGAATCTAGGCCTCCCAGCATCTCTCAATCCCGATCTGGCATACCACACCCTCTACCCTGAACCGTCCAGCCAACGGTCTGGGCTGCCCTTCCTCCAGAGGCTTTTCCCTATATAATTCAGACATTTTGGTCTCTCTACCTTCTCTCTCTTCTTTCCCTCTCTTTGCTTGGCTCTTTCTTTCTGTCTTTTCCCTCTCCTCTCTGTCTCCTTCCCCATGGTGACTTCCCTGGCATTGTTCCTTGGGACCAGTGAACTTGCCTGCTCAGAGCACTTTCCTAATTAACCTCTTTTTAGATGCTCTTCTCTGGCTTGAATTGGTTCATTTCCCCGTCACAGAAATAACATATCAGAAACATGTGAGGATCGTGACATTGACTTGGATCTAGGTAGAAGCAATGGCTTGAGAGGCAAACTGGTGGACTAGCCTTTGCTAACTCGACTCAGAACTATAAGAACAAGGAACAGTTGGTATAGCAATGTTTTGGAAAACACAGCTCAGGATCTTCTCTATGCTAGTCTTCTATTGAGGTTCATGTGGTCATCGACAACCTGCAACAGCTACTTCACTGAGCAGAAGGCGGTGATGAATGGCATGTGACTGGAAAGTATGTGGTCCAGCAAGAGTAAAAGTCAAGCTTCCTGTGGATGCTGGGGAGTCTGGCTCATGGGAGAGACATGGGGATTTAAGGTTTGCAAGCCTATATAATCTGAAATGAATGTCCGGGAACATCAGTATGAAATGGCTGGTGAGTCTAAATCAGAGCTATTATTTTTTTATTAAATATTAATGCTACACATTCCTGCATGGTGCAGAGAACAGATGTTAAACATGACATCCTGTCATTTTTATCAATGTCTGGATTTCCAATGACTATTAAATTTGATAGTATAAAACACAGGAAGGAATAATTAATATTCCATTTCCATCCATGGCTATCTGCTGACATTGGGCCCTAGAGAATCTATAGCTCTCTCTAGAATATTTGTTTAGAGGCAGAGATAAGCTGAGATGGTTGTCTCCTAGTAAATTGTACCATTGGGCCTCTGGCTGGACAGCAGCCCATTTTGTAAGCACACATTTTTCTTGCTAGTTTTAAGAAAACAAACTTCAAATAAGCTTTGTTTTAATGGTAAAAAACCTCCACTGGGGATTCTGACTTTTCTTTCTACCTTATGTCTCTAAGTCATTCCTCTTAAGATTACCCTAGATTTAAAAAGTAAATAGTGACTTAATTAACTAACTAATGAACTTACTATCAATAGATTAATTCCTGCTGTGAGACCCTCCACATAGAATCCAAGCAGGTGTGGAGGACCTATTTTGAGCAAAGTCACTGTGACATAAAATGTGGCTTATGGTGGTTTAGTACCAGGAAATATTTGCTAAGTAGAAATCTCCAGAAAGAAAATCATTCTTGGTCAGTTGCAGCTTATAGGAGTCCTATTTATAAGAAAAAATTGTCCAGGGCCCATTCCCCACAAAATTACATTATTTACATGGAAAAAATACAGCCAAGTATTTACCTTGTTGTCTTGTAATTATTTAAGCTCGTCTGGCCACCATGTCGCAATTTCGGTTATGTCTTCAAGGGAGGGTGGCCTGTTAAAAGAGAGGGAAAGAAGATTCTTTTGTTCTTAGATCTTAACATAAAATCATTGCATTGATTGCTTTCTATAGCAAATGAGGTAAATTTGAGCTCATGAAAACCTGCTGGGTGCTGCAGAGATGGTTCGGCTCAGGAACTTATAGAGCTTGCTGCCCTTGCAAAGGGATGGAGTTCAGTTTCCAATACCCACATCCGAGTGGCTCATATCTGCCTGTAACTCCAGCTTCAAGAGACCTGATACCCTCTTCTGGCCTCTACACACACACACACACACACACACACACACACACACACTCCACAACATTTCCAGAAATCATAAAGCAAAGCTTAAAATAAACAAAAGCTGTTGATGTACTGAAGTAGACTGGAAAGTATCCTGTCCATGTGAGAGATGACTAAACCCTCTACCATTAGTGTCCATTAAGCTTAACTTCTGCTCTTAGCCTAGGAGGTTCGATCTCTGACTCAAAGAATAAAGTAGAGACCTCTGGTCTTACCAAACACGTTGGTCCATGCTACTAACTAGTATAATGAAGTTCTAACCTGAGGAATTAAGCAGTACCTTTAGTTTGGTTTGGGTTGGTTTTTGAGACAAGGTCACATGTACCCAAGGCTAGCCATGAAGTAGCTATGTAGCCAAGCATGACCTTGAACTCTTGATCCTCATGCCTTTCCTTCCCAAGTGTTAGAATAACAGACATAGGCATCCATGCCTGTCTGAAAGGCACTCTTTGAAGGTAATTTCTTGAAAGTAGTTGGCAGAGGAGTGGAACCCCCTTTGTCAACCGATTTAAGTTGAGAAGGGACAGTATGGGTGAGCTTGGATGGGACCCTCTGCAACATATAATAGGACATGCTGGGAAGTAGGCTCAGGGACATGGCCAAGGTATAATTCAAAAGATGACAAGGCCCTGACAAGTACCTAAACGTCTTACAATGCAAACCTATCAGTCAAGGTCCGAATGACTGCTGAGGGAACCTTATTAAAGGAAAATATGTTCTTCATTGGGCATCATACCAGCAAAGTGATGAGCACACAGGACAGATTAATGGGCAATTGTACATTTAAGAAGCAAAGACAAGGGTGTGAGGAATATCTGAATGTGTGTGATATCTGTCACTCCACCGATTGCCAGGGTTGGTTTGAGTGATCTGGCTGGCGATGCAGGTGTCCCCTTCCTCCTTCCCTTCCATGTGTGTTACTCTTGAGGCTTTAGTGCTCAACAGAAGAAGGCAACCTTCCCTGAATTGGGAAAGGCAAGTGGATGAATCTTTGGTCAAAGGTAGCTGTACTCCCTTGCTAGAGCCTCCAAGCAAGATCTTAAGAAGCTGGGACAAGTCTCTCGTAGTCACAGTATGAATAATGAGTAAGTCTTAATGGCCCAGGAAGAGTGGGAAAAGCCTAGGAATAGATTTTCTTTGTATGGATGCCAAGTTTGGGTTGAGAGCTCAGTTGGGTGGCCCAAGCCACTACATAGCTACAGAATAAACAGCTGGGAAATGAAGAACCACTGGAAACACATTTTACTCTCTTTCTAGGACCTAGCTAGGTAGAGCACTGCCATTTAACACCTAGACTAGTGTCCCACAGAACATATTTCTAAGAGGACCAACTCCAAAGCTCCTGGTTTTCTTATTTCTGTTCTCCAGCTAGCAGACATGGGGCCCAACCCCACACTCTAAAGTTCCGAAACAGGAAGACATAACTCCTATTGACTCTTTGCCTAGTATGCTGAGCTCCAGACTCAGCTATGCTGCTACGTTCCCAGCAACAGAGTGTGGGACATAAATGTGTGGCCTAGGTGGAAACTTGGGAGATGTTTAAGCTGTAGAACCAAAACACAGGAGGTGACAGGTGGTCCATATTTGCGTAGGTTGTCTCCACATCAATAAATTGTGGGCTCTAGTTCGTTTAGGAGGAAAAGGGAGCCTTCCTGAAACAAACCTGTTCCCCCAGCTTTTTAAATGTGCCTTTTCATGAGTTTTGCTTTCAAATCTGCATGAATTATTTTTCTTCTATTAAATATTAATGTGCCTCTCTCAGTAGAAGAAGGGGGCAAATTAGGTCTGGTACACATCTTCCCGACACTATTTACTGCTGTTGGGGGGAATGAACCAAATACCAGCTCCCAACACATTATTAAATCAGGCCTGCATAGTGCCCAGATGTTACCCAGGACCCAAATTCAGGGAATGCAAGCTGAGAAACGAACAGGACTGAGTAGCAGGCTTTGTGCTGCCACAACCTCACCAAACCTTTCCTGGCCCTCTGAGAGAATCACCCTCAGAGAAGCACAGCTTGCTGCTCCAGAAGCAGTATTGGTGTGAAAGGGGGATTCATTTTTTAAGCCTGTTATTTCCCCCCTAATGAGTCTTTCTCCTTGATTAGTTCAGGATCAATCTGTCTGTGGGCAGAAATGACCAGGAGAAATGATTGATCAAGGTCAGCGTCAGAGGGGCCTGTGTTCCATGTGGTTCTCCTCTCTCTAGTGCACACACACACACACACACACACAC
>JADRCH010000073.1:11837981-11886008 GCA_019843965.1 Rhynchomys soricoides | reverse complement strand
CACACACATGTACATACATACACACATACACACATGCATCTGTGAATACACACATGTTCATACACACATGCACACACAGACACACAGATGCATACACATATCCATACTCACACACTCACATACATGTGCACACACATACACTTGCACACACATACAAGCACACAAATACAAATGCACATGCACACACATGAATACACATGCACACACTCAAAAGCACAAGCACACACACATGCACACATGCACATGTACACACATATACACACACTTGCACATGTGCAGGCACATGCACAGACACAAGCAGATGCACATATGAAAGCATAGAGACATGCACACACACACATGCATACATACATTCATACACATGCACACATTAACATAAACACACATGCACACACACATGCATGCATTAACACAAACACAGGCATAAACACATATGCACACACACATGCACACATGCACGCACAGACATACATACATACTCACACACACACTGACATATACAGAAACACATACATGCACACATGCACACACAGATGCACACACCCAAGCACATGCAAATACATACCTATACACATGCACACATACTCATGAGCACATAAACACACATGTATATCAACACACACATGCGCTAACACCACACACATGGAGACACATACACACACGTTTACATACATGAACAGAGACATGCACACAGACACAAACACAGATGTACACACACAGACACATGAACACACATGCACTAATGCATGCACGTACACATGTGCACACACATGCTCACATATATACAAGCACACACACATGCATAGAAATGAGAGAGACAGAATAGAGATAGAGACAGAGCCATAGAGACAGAGAGCGAGAGCACCCCCTTGCCCTGCAATTCTTTTTCTATCCTTTCCCTCATCTTTCTACCCACTTTCACAGTTTAGATGAATTTGTCTCCTCTCAAGCCCACATTCCTTAATTCCTAAATTGTAACTCTAAATGAACTATATGATGTTCCCGAGTGAGGTGTTGCATGGTGTGAGTTCTGCTTCCTTGACAAGGAATAAGCCCTCCAGACCATTCTACCTGAGGAACATAGAGGCATAGAAAGAACATAGGTTTATGTATTTTGAGTAGTGACAATGTAACTTCAGGAAAATTACTTAACCTGTGGAGATTATGATGTCATCCTTTACAACATTAACACTTTAATCATCATCATCATCATCATCATCATTTCTGAAAATCAGCCAGGTAGGTAGTGGGGGTTGGAGTAGGACCCCATTTCTAACAGGTTCCCAGGCAGTTTTGACGATCTGATCAACACAATTTGAGATTAGAAGTTCAAGGTTAAGGTGCTAGCAGAGTCTGCTGATGGACACAGATGACAGATGTTTTGCTGTTATCTCAGGAGATAGATGGGGCAACTGAGTTCTGCAAGGTGTCTTTTGAATTAATGCTTCTAGTAAGCATAATTTATGGCTACATTTTCACACATATTTTCTTAGCCAGTGTTGCTATTGCTGTTATAAGGACCATGGCCAAAAGCATCTTGAGGAGGACAGGGTTTATTTCAGCTTACAACCGTCAGGTCACAGTCCATCACTGAGGGAAGTCAGGACAGGAACCTGCATGCAGCAACTAAGGAGAGGACTTAGATCGTGGCTTGTTGGCTTGATCAGCCTGCTTTCTTTCATACTCAGGACCAGGTGTCCAGGAACAGCACCACCCACAGTGAGCTGAGCCCAAGCACTTCAATCACCAATCAAAATAATACTTTACAGATTTTGCCTACAAGCATCTCTTATGAAGGTATTTTCTCTTCCCAGGTATGTCTAGGTTTGTATCAAGCTGACAAAAATTAAGCAGCATGTGTGCACATATGCATTCATGTGAGTGTATACACACATATGCATATAGACGTATATATGTATGTAATTAACTGAGCAGTATTGTGCACATAGGAATTTATGTGAGTGTGTACATACATATACACATAGATGTATATATGTGTATAATTATCTAAGCAGTATGTGTGCACATATTCATTCATGTGAGTGTGTACATACATATGCACATAGACATGTATATGTGTATAATTTTCTAAGCAGTATTGTACACATATGAATTCATGTGAGTGTGTTCACACATATGCACATAGACATGTATATGTATATAATTTTATGAGCAGTATTGTGCACATATACATTCATGTGAATGTGTACATACATATACACATAGACATGTACATGTATATGGTTATATTTTGTTCTTATTCACCGCCATGATGCTCTTATCTCCTTCTATCTCTCTTGGTGGTCCCTCATCCCTAAAATAGTGCCTTTCATGTCATGAGTTTTATTATTCTCTATTGTTCCTTGTCCTCCTTTCTGAATTTTTTTTTCTTCTCAAAATTCCTTCTTCTTTCTGAATATACAGAATCTATATATACATAGGTATAGTATATATACATATATATGCTCCATATATATATATATATATATATATATATATATATTTACACACACATATTATACACATTCCATATATATATTTAAATCTAGATTCTGCATACAAGATAAAATATTATCACTGTTTGAATCTGACTTATTTTGCTTAACATAATGATTTATAGTTAATTTATTTTATTGCAAATGTTAATTTTTTTATCCTTACAACTGAATAAAATCTCACTGTGTATAGCTACTGTGTTTTCATTGCCCATTCATCTGTCGGTGGCCTTCTAGTCTAGTTTTATGTCTCACTTATTGTGAATAGTGCAGCAGGAAAGACCAGACTCCAAGCATCTCTATGGTTACCAATGTAGAATCCTGGCACATTCTCAGAAGTGATATATCTGGGTCATATGGTAGTTTTATTTTTGCTTTGCAGAGTATCAATCCTGATTTTCATGGTGGCCATACACTTCACTTTATATTTCCACCTGTGATATAAGGATTATTGTTTACCCATATCTAAGCCAATATTTGTTGCTTTCTTGATAGTAGCCACTCTGCCTATGGTGAGATGGAATGTCAGGAAAGTTTGAATCTGTGTTTTCCTAATGGTTTGGAATGTTGAAAATTTGCATTTCTCCTTTTGAAAACAATCTACTCAATTTATTAGTCCATTTATTATTTTGATGATTTTTCTTTTCCGTATATAATTTGGAAGATCTTTCTAGATTCTAGATATCAATCTCCTATTAGCTGATCGTTGGCAAGGTGTTTCTGCCAAGGTGTATATGCACATGTGTGTATGCATGTGCATGTGCATTTGTATGTATGTGCATGTGCATTTGTGTGCATGTGTGTGCATGTAAGTGTGTGTGTCTGTGCGTGCGTACCCCCTATTACCACCTAACTTTCTGCCTGGTATTTATGTTCTTGTCTATGACTTTATATGGGACTAGGAATAAGCTTCTTGAGGCAAAGGTCATCTATCTTATTCTGCTCCTTATTGTCAGTATGGAGAACATTGTTGGATACATAATAGACACCTTAGTTCCTTTTCCTGTTGCTGTAATAAAATACCATGACAAAAGCAGCTTAAGAGAGAAAGGATGTATGTTAGCTTGCAGTTCAAGGTACAGTCCATCATGGCAGAGAAGTTAAGGCAGAAGCAGATGGTCACATTACATCTGCAATCAACAACTGAAAGATGAAGGCATTATTGGCTCAGTACTCTTTCTCCGTTCATACAGTCGGGATCTCCAGCCCAAGCAACAATCATGCTACAATTGAAACAGATATTCCCACATTTATTAATATAATTAATATGATCCTCTCACAGTCATGACAAGAGATTCATGACTGTGACTCTAGATTTTGTAAAGTTAATAATTAATACCAACTATCACAATAGGCCTTTAGATATTTGCTCAGTTACAAAAATAACTGAACAGTTCTCATTTACTAAATTTCTATGTACCTCCTGTGTCTAACAGAGTCGTACTTCTTAACCATTTCCTGCTCAGTCAACTCTGAATTGGCTCTCTAAATGTTTAGTCCCTGGATAATTTTTAGTGTACATCAATCATTTTTCTGTGAATCATGCCTGATTGAAAATACATATTAGTTTTTGAGATAGGGTCTTGCTCTGTAACCAAGGCTATCTCTAAACTATGTAGGCCTGGCTGACCTCAAGCTTGACATTTTCCCTCCTCAGTTCCTGAGTGTGGACATTTCAGTCATGACCTCCCAAACACAGCTAAAACTGTAGCCCTTTGAGCAATTAGTATAGGTCAATGTCTGGATCCCAGGAGGCCAGGACCTTGGGGATTGATATGAAATGAGGTATCTGGGGCCCAAGAATCTTTACTTGTGCCTTTGTCAAAATATCACACATACCTATGCATGCACATGCGTGTGCACACAGACACCTAATCAACTAAGAAAAAAATCCACATCCAAATCAAATCACCCAACTAAACATAAACAAAACTAGTAACCATAACACCACTAAGAACTAAAATGGCTCCATAAATTAGGAATGTGTTTCTACTTGGATACAAACATTTTACTCGGAGAAGGGCTTCTCAAGCTGGGTAATGGAATCCCTGTTCACTCAGCTCATCTAACATAGCACATTAATAAGCAGAACCAAATGTGGTGCTACAGCTGGTTTTATTGGTCATTAACATTTAAAGATCCACATGAAGTCATGTTTTCCAATTTTGACATTAAAAGACTAGCTGGCCTAATTATTGCCTCTAAATGGAGACAGCAGCAGAGCCTAGTCAGCACAGCAGAATCATTTGTCTTTTGTGATGCACTAACCTTCCTAGAGCAGGTGAACAGGAGACAAATGTGTTGACTGACCTTTGGCTGGATTTGGCCTTACAGTAGAGTAGTGCTGGCAGCTGTTCTAGATTTCACTCTGGGCCTGTCTCGCCAGTATCCTGCCTTCCTCTGAAGGCTATAAGTTCACACAAAAGCAAATGGAATATGTCCTCAGAACCTGGATTTTGATTTAGGTTCTAATAGTTTTCCTGTTTGCTACTCCATGAGTTTGAGCAATTACTTGTGTTAAGTTTGGCTAATATCTCTAGGTGAGATTTTATGTGTATATTTTGTTCTGAGTATTTCAATATATGTATTCTAAGTCAGTAGAAACAGTGCTGACCCAATGAGATGTCAAGGAAAATGACAGACCTGAGGCAAAAGCAGAAGGAAGAAGAAAAGAAGAAAGGGGTATACAAATAGAAAGACAAGCAAAATGGGAATGCTATGGCCCTCCTCCATCCTGTTTGAATGACAGACACTGAAGGAGGCTGTGGCAGAACCACCATTGGTTTGTTCTCAGTGCAAATTATGTACCTGGCCCCATCGGAAAGCAGAAGGTGTCCTGGCATTATTTTTGCTTAGAAGCCAATGGAGCTGGGCTGTAGATGCATGGATTGTGGTACTGTGGTTGAATCATGAACACTGTTTTTTTCTTTCTGCTCACCTGAGATTCAAATAGATGTCACTAAGAAGTCATAACAATAATAGTTTTCCTATTAGTCATGGTTGTCTCCATTTTTCTATATTATCCTCAAACTCTTAAGATACAAAGAAAATTTAATGAAGGTATTGGTAGTTTTTCTTTCTCTTTTTTGATGGAGGACATAGGGGACACATTTTTAGTCTGTAATTTGCTTAGATGTTTTCTCAGTTAATCACAATTGGATCTTGGCTTCTGGTTTTCTCTTTCTAGGCAGTATATAACCTAAATAGCCTGGTGATGGTCCATGAAACAGTTAGCTCAATGAAGATGCAACCCAAAGTCAGGAAGGCAGTGTCATTTGATGCCTTTTTTGTTCCCTGATGCCTAGGTTCATCTTGCTAGGTCAACTGGGCACTTCTGCACTCAGATTCTTTAATTCTAACAAACCATTATGACCATTCTGACTTAGAATTTTCTTCTGGTTAAGAATCAAGGAGTAAGACAGACAAGAGAAAAGACTGATACACGAGTGATACATGTTTGGCAAACGAGACCTGGACCAAGTAGACTGATGTATCTAGGCTTGAGCTTCCTCATGGGCAAAATGTGGACAGCTGCACCTCCCAATACCCTTATATCCTATACTGTTACAGTGACAGCAGGTGGCCATAGATGAGTCTGAGTACAAATGTGACTATGATTACTTGTGTATGTGGCAAGAAACCTGGCAGTATGTTGAAGGTTGAAGTAAGTGGAAGAGAGGACGAAGACCAGAGGAATAATTAGGAACTTTAGAATGGTTCCAGGATAGGCTGAGCAAGTGGTTTACCACTGAGGTACTTTCCAAGCTCAGATCATGGTGTCTCTAACTGTTGCTTCTGGATTTTTCTTTACCAAAGTCCCTAGGATCCAATCCAATATCTTCCTGACATGGGGTTTCAGTTTTGTCTTTTATTAATTGAGTTGTGCCCTTTCTTCCAATACATTAATTAAAGACATATTTCAAAGTACTCCAGAACGTGACATTTAAAGATAGCATTTAAAAAGATAATCAAGTAAAAATGAAGTCTTACAGTGGGTCCTAATCCAATCCAATTGCCATCTTTATAAAAATGGAGGTAGACACAGAGATACAAAGAGCATAGAATGCTGCTTGCAGGTGAAGCACAGAGTGGGATGCTATTACAAGTCAAGGAAAACCAATGGTAGTCAGCAAACACCAGAATCTAGGAGGGAAGGCATAATCAGAGTCAACCTCAGGCCCCAAGAGGAAGCAGCTCTCTTACGTTAATTTTGGCCTCCAATATCCTAGCACTACTCTAAGTGAATATATAAGTTCAACAGTTGTGAGTTCAAAGCCAAAAACTCATACCTATCAAGAGTGAATATGGGTTTTTACTACCTGCAGTAGGAAGGCACGACTACTACAGATGATGTAGTAACTAAAAAAAATGATTAGAAATTTACTGGGGAGGCCTCTATTTATTCGTATGAGGCTTACAGGAAGGTACATTCCTGTGCGTTATCAATTTAAGATCCATACTTCTCATCATGCACCTTTGGCAAAGAGAACAGACCCTTTCCTGTCATGGCTACTAACTCTGTGGAATCCAACGTTTCATGGCTTAAGCCACCCAGTTTGTTACAATATCCTTACCACATGGTGTATTAGTCAGAGTTCTCTAGACTAGTAACAGAATTTATAGAATGGATCTCTCTCTCTCTCTCTCTCTCTCTCTCTCTCAATCTGTGTGTGTGTGTGTGTGTGTGTGTGTGTGTACACATATACATACATATATATGAAGAGGATTCACTATAATGACTTTCAGACTGTGGTCCAGCTAATCCAATGATGGCAGGCTGTGTACAAGGATCTAGTAGTTGTTCAGTCTATGAAACTAGAGGTCTCAGCTGGTCTTCAGTATATGCTGGAATCCTGAAGAAGTTGGCTCTAATGCCAGTAAAGGAATGGACTTGCTAGTGAGATAAGGGCAAGCAGGCAAAGCACAAAAGCTTCCTTCTTTCATATATATATCCAAGTGGTCAAGATTAGAGCTAGGTTTTTTTTTTTCAGCTCAAAAGATCTGGATTAGAAGCAAGTCTTCCTACCTCAAAAATCTGAATCAGACGTCGATCTTTCCACTTCAAATTATGCCTTCCATTTTTGGGTTTTAGTTAATTATAGATGAAGTCAAGTTGAAAACTAAGACAGATACACCATGATTCTGAAATTTTGGCTTTAGACATTTTCTGATACCAGCTTATTTCAATATTTTAGAGGATTAACCCTTGTACTTTGTAGTTGGCTCTTTCTTGAGTGTGATGAAGGAAGAGAAAATGATACCCTTATAGGCTGAAGCAGTTTGACCTTCTCTTGGTTTTGTGCCCACTTGTGTGCTACCCATCTGTGGTCTGCTGGAGCCCAAACTTTATGCATGCTTATAATTTCCAGTTTTTGAAACTTGTGGGAAGGAAGGCTTGGTTTCTGAGACCTGTTGTCATGCAATCTCAGCATTCGTAGATTTGTGCCAAAACATCCAAATAGATTTCCTCCAGAGTATAACTCAAAAATTGAGAATCAAATGAATCATATCACATTGAAATAATTTGATAATTTTGAACAATATTATATTCTAAAATGTTTAAAGTGCACACAAGATTATAAGAGCCCAAGGGACTTTATAGTCTCTAGAGAAATGTAGTTTCTTCTGGTCAAAGTCCCTTGAGGTATTCTAACCTGCATATTCTCATTAAGTTTCTTATTTAATATGACAATGGAATTTCACCATGGGTATGAAATAGATGCTTTGATCATTTCTGGTTAACCTTGATTTACTAAATTGAGTCAAGAAAGGTATACATTGTTGTCTACAGACAAATCTTGTCCATTAAGCTGATTTAAAAATATAAATTTATTCTCTGTCCTGTAAAAAGTTTCCAAAAATAGTTAAGAGATAAAGTACCCAGATGCCAAGCACTTTGAGGACCATTAAATGCTAATGGTGTTGAATTGGTTTTGATGCCATTGGAGTCTGACTTAATGGTTAAGAAAGGTTTCCTCAATAACATGGAGAATTAGTTGGTTGCTGAAAAGATCAGGGTGCTCTGCCAACTCTGTATCTTCTCTTCTAACTGTTGATATTGTAGGTTACTTGACCACAAATAAGATTCCAAAATACCATATAAAATGGCTCAAGGTAAGTGCTGATGGAGTAGACTGAGTAGACTGACTTTAAGTCTACTATCCAGTCTACTTTGGATACCTTGGTAATATGAACTTCAGATAAACATCTCTTAGCATCATAAGACAGCTTCGTGTCAGTGAAAGCATTTTCCTTTTACTATGTTATTCTTAAATTTCTAAGTTACTAATAAGATTTAAATGAGGGTCCTGGAAGTTTCTTTTCCATCTTCTTGGTAAAGGACTGAGGAGACACATTTCCAGCTTGAAATTTGCACATAATTTTTTTCCAGTATGGCAATAGTGGCCTTGATTCTCCATTGTCGCCCCTTTCTTAGCCACTAGGCAGTGCTGATGAAGTGTGAGCTCACGCACTGGTAGTAATGCCATTATTCATATCTCTTCTTTTTATGTGCAAAGGGCCTCTTCTCTCCCCATAGAAGCAAAACTTTAATATGAAGCTGGGGCAAAGAAAAAGGAAAAACAGTGTTTCAAACATGAGACAACATTTCTTCCTAATAGAAACCACATTTTCTTTCTAAGTTATGGTACCTGAGGGCCTCATACACAATTTGGGAGCTGACAAAGGTGGGCTTTGGGAGACTGAGAAACTGTGACTGAGCTGTTGGCCCATATGGTTTCATATAATTTTTTTTGCTTTATTTTTTTACTTTTTATTTTTTTGAGATTCATGGCACATACTTTAGCCCTGGTGAGATGTGTAAAACTCTTCAGAAAGATAACTGTGAAAATAAATTTTAATGGATCATGTAGTTAAACCATACACCAGTCTGCTGCTTTAGTTCTGTGGGTCATTAATGCTTTAAATAAGATCTGAGGGAACTGATGGCAAGACTAAGGCATAGGATTTGGGGAAGAAATCAAGTACATAAGTGAGGAAAAGATGCCTGTAAGAGATTGAATTAGTCATTATAGTCGACCTTCTGTGCCTTCATTTGGTTAAATTGTGGTCTTTGACATAAAGCAAGACTCTCATAATTTTCTATATAAGATAGACTAGGGATTTCTAAAGGGGCCTGAATATTTTTAGAGTTTTAATTTCTATATGTGAAAGGTGATTGATATGAATAACGAGACATCTGAGTGGATTGAGCTTGGGGAATGTTTCTTCCAGTTGGGAATTCCCTCATGCTATGGGCAGGGATGTCAACAATTGGTAGGAGACTATGTGTTGGTCATTTATAATTGTCAACTTGATACAACCTAGACCAGGATATCCTGAGTATATCTTTCTGGGATTGTCTTGATTATTTATGGATATAAGAAGATGTTGAAGATTTGGTCTAATGCTGCATGTATTATGTCAATTTGGTCCCCAAAATGTACGAGAATTTGCACATTTGCATGTAAGATCCTGAGGGACCCTGCTCACAGTTGGTTTTGATTGGTAAATAAGGTTGCTAGTGGACAACAGTTGGGCAGGGAGACAGAGGTGGGACTTTATGATCCCTAGGCAAGGAAGAGAGATAGCCACCATGTCAGGAAAGGAGAAGAAGGCATACCTGAGGTGTGCTGGACAGAGAACCTAGCCATCATGTAGGTGCTGGGGAACTCAACCTGAGAGGGCTACAGATCTGGATCTGGGGAATATTAGTATATAATAACTCAGGAATATTGGGGGGAGGGATGTGTTAGCCACATGGAAGTTTGGAAGTGGCCCAGCCATTGAGCTGTTTAAAGCATATTAAAAATGAGGCAGTGTGTGTGTATGTGTGTGTGTGTGTGTGTGTGTGTGTGTGTGTCTTTCATTTGAGAATCCAGAACAATGGGGTGAGTAGGGAGGAGCACCACTCCTGGAACTATTTGGGTAGAGATATTTGGGTTAAGCAACAGATGGTGTCCAACCTGTATGTTTGAACTCACCATTAAAAATTAATTGGAGATCCACGAATGAAAAACATGCACTGTGATGTAAGATTAGGAGGTGGGAACAATTGTTTTCTTAGCAGAGCTGTGTGGTTTTTGCCTAGGCCATGTGGCTTTGGAACTAGAACAAGAGATGTGCTTAACTGGTGCACATAATCTGTGGTTTGTGCCTTAGGGCTGAGACACACCCAGGCTGACCCAGGGACATAGGCATCAGGCTAATCACTCAGCAAAAGCTCTCTCAGATTCTGTAAGAGCATAAGCCAGAAATGCTAAGGGATCTTGCCAGGAGAAGGCAGGCAGCAATAAACAGGCAGCTCTTGCTGAGGAGAAGGCAGGCCACTGAGAGAAAGTTTAAATAAAATATAGAAGAGGAGAAATAATGGTAATTGCTTTACAGGAAATTTTAAAAGTCTATGCTATAGTAAGCAACTGGGTTTTTTGAACATGGGGTCCATGGGAATTGTGGAATGTCTTAGCCTGGCATATGACAAATTGATAATCTGGTAATAGGCTTATACAGTAGATAGAAGGGAATTTAATTGAAGTTATATAGGAACAAGGGCAGGAGATAAGGTGAAGACTCAATCTCAACAGGTAGTAGAAACTTAGACCTTTGATATCATGTAAGTAAAAACCAAGGCAGGAGATGGCTAAGGAGCATTGTCTCAGTGGATAATAATAATTTAGATTGCTTTAATTTGATTGGAATTGTTTTAATTATCAAAATGTGAGTGGTTATAAGTTTGGTGATTATGGTATTAAAAATCCTCTGTGAGAGAGTCATAATAGAGAAGGTCTAAAGAAAAAGGAGGCTAAGTTGAATCAAGCTACACTTTTGATGATTTTTGGTTGTTGAACCAAGGACATGCTATTTTGGGAGATAGGCTCTGCATTTGTGTTAATAGGAAAGAAGAAAAGGCTTTGGACCCCTTCCAAAATGATATGGATCAGATACAATATGGGAAGACCATCTGAATATCTTGGTTACAGTCAGAAAAGAAAAATTCAAGAAGATCAAACAGGATAAGTAATACAATTTGCTGATTCCTGCACATGGGAACAGTCCTGTAACTGGCTTGGACATAAAAATGTCTCTAGCCAAAACTTCAGCTAAAATTAGACAATACATCTTGTTGGTTTCTGAATCCTTAAGACCTGTCATGCCATCCTTCACATGGCATGAATGAAGATTTATTATAATTGGTTATTGATCAAATTAAGTCATCAAAAGGATAGTTGCCTTTCACCTGCTCAAACAAGGAGCAAAAATTTATCTTTAACTGATCTTTACACCTTGCACAATCCATATAAAAATATTAATGGCAGTAAAATTTTGGTTGTAAGATTCATATGTTGAGGAATGTTGACAAGAATCATCCTCAGGGATCCAGTTCCCTGACTGCTGAAGCTGTTTCCAGAGTCTTGCTCCCAGAACAGCTTCAGAATAGCTGGTGATTCCCAATGACCTCTGTTCATCCAGCCTTTTAGATGGATCCTGTCAGAACTTCAGTTAAGCCCTGAACCTTCTGAATAGCATCTGTTATCCAGTCTCTGAATGCTTAGAAATCTTTATATTTGACCCAAAGTCGAAATTATAATTTTGTACATTGGTACAGAATTTATATATTGATACAGGTTTAAGGTTTTTGTTGGTATACATCTTTGTATATTGATACAAAGTTTAAAATTAATTTTGTTACTCTTAGATAGGCATTGTGCCCATGCAATCATTTAAGAGTACAAGGCTTAGACACAGCTCTTCTATTAGCTGATATTGCAAACTGTTTAGAATGATTAAGTAATGCAAGTTAAGGGCCAGAAAATAAACTCATGGTTATATTATATTCTGATTTAATTATAATAAAGCATTTTCAATATTATTCAAATAGAAATAGCTAAGAGTAGTCAAAGTTCATCAGTTCAGATATACTTATATAGACTATAGAAGTCTATATAAGATAGACTTCAAAAGCATCAGAATCCATATAAAATCATTTCATTGTTAATAGATCTTTTGACTAGGAGACTTATCTGCTCCTGACAGTTCCCCTTCAATGAAAGTATCGAGCATCATAACCTCCATGTAGAGTTGCTCTAGTAGTGGCAAGGTAGCCACTGGGTAAGAATTGTCCTTATTCATCTGCAGACAAAAAAAAAAAAATGTTGTCCAGGAAATAACACGAGATGCGGGATAGTCAACAGCTTAGTTGACACAGTAAGCTAGTCCTTCATAATTCCTGCTTCACTTAATGTCTGTCAGATGTTTCTGGGCCAGAAAGCTGAAGACAGATGCTATGGCATTTTGAGGAATAGGGGACTGCCAGGTAATCAGCTGTCTCTACAAATTGTTTAAGTTTTGGAAGCTATGTTTTTGTGCTTTCTATGTATTCAGATAATATTTAATTCATTTGCATATCTCTGATAAACAACGTAAGTTGTTTAGCATTAAAGAAGATGATCTAGAATTGAAAGGATGGTTTTTAGATGGCAATGCAAGTTAAAATTAAAACACAATTCAGGTATAGGATTTTTCAACTCTTTAGGTTAGGGTAGATATTAGAGTAATATACCTAAATTGGCAAAATTCATGGACTGGACATCATTGGTGTATGCCATACCTTATAGTTTACATAACTATTCTAATTGTGTTCAATGTATATCTGAGAGAAAAGGCCTTTTTTAGTAGACAAAAAAGGGGAAAAGTGGATTGGTCTTATGCTATATATATTATGTTAATTGGTCCTCCAAAATTGCACGAGAATCTGCATGTCCACACGTAGGTCCCTGAGGGACCCTGCCACCAGTTGGTTTTGATAGGTAAATAAAGTTACCTGCAGCCCAATGGCTGGGCAGAGAGACAGAAGTGAGACTTGAGGATTCTTGGACAAGGGACTGAGGAAGAAGCAGGAAGAGAGATAGCCACCATCTCAGGAAAGGAGTAAAAGCTACTGAAGTGTGGTGGACAGAGAACATTGCTGTCATGTAGGTAGGTGAGGGGGAACTGAGAGGGCTACAGGTCTGGATCTGGGGCAGCCAAGATGGAATATAGGTTTTAGTAAGTAATAACTCAGAAATATTGAGAGGAGTCTATTAGCCACGTGGAGGTTTGAAAGTGGCCAAGCCAATGAGTTGTTTGCGACATATTAAAAATAAGGCTCTCTCTCTCTCTCTCTCTCTCTCTCTCTCTCTCTCTCTCTTCTCTCTCTCTCTCTCTCTCTCTCTCTTTTTCTCTCTGTATTTCATTCTAGAACCCAGAGCACAGGGTCAGGTAGCAAGGAGCAAGCTGCCACTGCAAGGATGATTTGATCAGAGTTATTTGAGTATACAGCAACTGGAAGATCCAGCCTGAAAGTGGGTAGCATCATTCCCTCATTTGGTGTCCTAGAGTGTATAAGAATAAAGTGTAAAGCTTACTATTATACATGCATATCTCTTCTCCCTGTTCTTAGATATGACATAACTCCTCAAGTTCTTGTGTGACTTATCCATCATGATAGATTATAACCTGTAATTGTGAGCCAAATAAATTTCATCTAAATTGCTTGTTATAGTACACTTTATCACAATAGGAAACTATAACAAGGTAATTAAATGTCCAAGACTGTTCATCTGATGGTGTACCTTTGCTGCCTCCATATGATTCCTGATATGGAATCAAATTGCTGGCTTTGATTGGACATAGCAGCACTTGAGAGAAACATGGTTTCTGCCTTTTCAGCAATAGAATTTACTGAAAAGCTTATGTGATCTTTGGATCTTGTTAAGCATGTAATCAAAGTTCTTTTCCTCCCAAGAGAAGGCAGAAATTATTTTGAATCAGTGAAGTTATTTAGATAGTATTGGAAAAAGGTACACAATGAAGTAGCTTTGATACAGATTTTAGTTTTATATGGTACAAAGCTATTTCCTATTGGCAAAGACTTGGAGGTAGTTTATTATCATTATTATTATTATTATTATTATTATTATTATTATTATTATTATGCAATATTCTTTTGTTTTAGCTTTCTGTAACACCAGGGCCATACTTTTCAACCATCCATCCTTTCTTTTACTCACATATCTATCAACCAACCAGCAAATATCTATAAGACTTTTTTTGTACTGGGAGCAGAGTTAGGCACTGAGAAATGACTGAGACATGATCCCTGCCCTGGAGAGAAACTCACAGATCAGTGCATCTCTCTCTCTCTCTCTCTCTCTCTCTCTCTCTCTCTCTCTCTCTCTCTCTCTCTCACACACACACACACACACACACACACACACACACACCAGTTATAATGGAATGATGAATGTCCTAATAAAGCTCAAAGCAGGATGCTCAGCTCCCCCACAGAGCTATAGGTAAGTGATCATCTGTTTTACTTCAGCTCTCTAAAGTTCTTTGATTCCTCCAAGTGTAAGCTATGATTCCAAAATCTCAGGGGTACAGAATTGGGGATAGAGCATGAAAACAAGACATGCAGAGGCAATTGCTACTACTAATTTGGAGATTAAAAGAGATGATTGTGAGATTTACTTTCAGAGTTTTAGGATACCTGTACATAAATTCTCTCAACTTTCTTTCCTCTCTGGGGTATGCTACAGTAGCAATGGCAGACTCCATTTCCACTCCAGCTTACCTATCTCCAACCTGCCCTATAACTTTGGGATGCCTGTCCATATCTAGTGAGTTTCATATAAACTGATATGAAAGAAGAATTACTAGAGTACACATCCCTAACTCTACCCAAGATCAGTCAGAAAACCATTGCTGAGGCTGAGGTTAAGGTTGAAAAGGTACTTTGCAATGTCTCCAGATTTTTCCTTACCTTCATCAATCCATAAAGTATACATTGCAGCATAGGAAAAAAGACTCTGAAAGTGGGGACACAAATCCCTGAGCAGAAAGAAAAAAAGCAAATATAGTCAAATACTCTAGTGGTTTTTATTACTACCATAAATAAGATTTGGAGGAGAAAATTAGGTAGTTACTGCGGCTTGACTATTTCCAGCATCAGTACCAGAGACTTCATTGCATTGAGAAAGATTATTTTATTGACTTTATGGGGACAGGTTTTTAATGGTGTTTATGACTTAGAAGAATCTTCAGCCAAAGGTGTGGGGAGGTTATACATCACACATCACAATGGCTGTAATCCCCAAATCTCAGTATAGAGACAATTTCTCCAAAAGTTCCTCCCTGAAATGTCTATGTGAGTTTCTTTGGTTTATTTAAAAGTTAGATGCTTGGCAGACATTTCTGTGAATTATGTGGTTGAAGCATATTACTCTCTAGGCCACCCAGAAAATGTGATTTTTAATATGAAAAAAAAAATGAAGACCAACTAAAAGAGAGGAGAATTAACTGGTATTTTTGAAGTCATAAAACTTAAATGTAAAAACAAAGCAGATAAGTAATTTTTCATTATTGTTGCTTGTTCCTTTTTGTTTCATTTTGTTTTTAGCATTAGGCTTGCTATATAAACTTCTCACTTGGGTAATATTAATATGACTTTGGGGGAAACAGGATGCAATTGTCTAAGTGTTGGTATGAGTCTCACAAGGGAATTTGGGCTTTTGAACAGCGTTTAAACTTTAAAGAGTATAAGAACTTTTGAATTTTAAATGAATACATTTTGTATTCTGAGATGTCTGGGATCTCATGAGACCTGATGTAGAATGTTATGATTGAAGAGTAATTTGTTTTGGTGTCAAATTGGCAAATGGTGGCATTGATCATCAAGTTGGTTGACATGATTTAGAATCATCTAGGAGACACAATAGTTAAGGAGTAGCCACTGAAGGATAATACATAAGACATAACCTGATGCAAATTATGAGCTTGGCAGATACAGCCTGAGATAGAGATAAAGTCGACTGTAGCTATACTGATAAAGTATGTGAGGTTAATTTTACTTTTGAGACAGGGTCTCCTTTATCCTGCTCGACCCACCAGCTTGCTGTGTAACTGAAACTGGCCTCAAACTCAGCCTTCCTCCCTCTATCTTCCCAGTACTTGCATTACAGACATGACCATTCCATTCTTTCCGATGGCTAATCTTTTATATTTTTTGGCTATTTACTTTATTTACATTTCAAATGTTTTCCCCTTTCCAGGTCTCCCCTTTGGAAACCACCTATCACATTCCCCCTCCCCTGCCTCTATGAGGGTGCTCCCCCACCCATTCCCTAGCATTCCGCTACACTGGGGCATTTAACACCCTCATGGGCCTCTCCTCTCACTGATGGCCAACGAGGTCCTCCTCTGCCACATATGTGGCCAGCACCATGGGTCCCTCCATGTGTATTCTTTGGTTGGTGGTCCAGTCTCAGGGAGCTCTGGGGGTCTGGCCAGTTGACACTTTGCTCCCTCCATGGGGCTGCAATCCCCCCACCCCCCAACTCCTTCAGTCCCTTCTCCAACTACTGTATCTGGGACCCTACGCTAAGTCCAATGATTGGCTGCGAGTATCCACCTCTGTATTTGTCAGGCTCTGCCTGAGCCTTTCTGGAGACAGCTTATCATGCTTCCACCAGCAAGCACTTCCCAGCATCCATAAGAACGTCCAGATTTGGTGGCTATATATAGGATGTATCCCCATGTTGGGCAGTCTCTGGATGGACCTTCCTTCAGTCTCTGCTCCACACTTTGTCTGAATATTTCCTCCTGTGAGTATTTTGTTCACCCTTCTAAGAAACCCTTTAAGTATCCACATTTAGGTCTTCCTTCTTTGTAGGCTTCATATGGTCTGTGAATTGAATCTTGGATATTCCGAACTTGGGGGATAATATCCACTTATCAGTGAGGACATCATGTTTGTTTTTTTGTGAGTGAGTTGCCCCACTCAGGATGATATTTTCAAGTTCCATTCATTTGCCTGCAAATTTCATGAAGCCATTGTTTTTAATAGCTGAGTAGTATTCCATTGTGTAAATGTACCATATTTTATCCATTCCTCTGTTGAAGAATGGGCTGTTTCCAGCTTTGGCTATTATACATATGGCTGCTATGAACATAGTGGAGCATGTGTCTAATCTTAATTACAAATCTGCTTGAGTTGAACCACACCCATAAGATTTGTAAGAGTATATCTGTGAGCATCTCTGAAGACCTTGACCTAATTAAAGGGTTAATCCATCCGTGAAGTCAATGCTGAATAGACTATTAAGAAATGAGAAGATGAGGCCTGGATGAAGAAAGCAGGTAATTGAGGCAGGCCTTGGGAGCTACAGCTTGCCTCAGCACACTCCTGCTAGTGCAACACCCTGCTCTACCCACTACCGTAAGGCAGACTGCTCCTCCATGCTCCCTCCCAGCCATGACATTAAAGCTATGAAAAATTATCAGGTATTTGATGTAATGTGCATATATAATTGTGTCAGACATTTTGTCACACCAATGCAAAGTCTAAATACCACTCTATCGCATTGTATAAAATCAAAGAATTGGGACTGTGGTGGGTCAGTGGAAAGTAGACAGGGAGCATAAAGCACATCCTAGAGGATTTTGAAAGGAAGAAATCTCAGATTTGTTTGAAGATGATTATAGATAAAGCAAAAGCGCTTACGTTTTTAGCATTTGAGACCATGCTATAAATTTGTTTGATCAAATCAACCACCCTGTTTCCTTTCCTCCTCTTCCTCCCTGTTCCACCTATTCCTAATTAATTTGCCTGTGGTAAGGCAAGTATATAATTTCAGTAGCACGTGGTAAAAGATATCCAGTTACCTCATGGCTGGGAAGGATTCAAAAGAGTGAGACGGGAACTTGGGTCTGACAATACCCTTCAAGAGCACCTCCTCCATGACGTAAAGATCCCCTGGGTCTGGGGTCAGAGCCTTATCAGCCTTTCCCAGAGGCTTTGTTGTATGGAGAATTAATAAAGTTTCTTTCCTAAAAACAAGAGCATGCTTTGCAGAGACAGGAACGCTAAGGTCAAGGGCACAGGGAGAATTTTGGCTTTGGACACTGAGAACCTAACTTTTCTTACCCTAAGTGGTATCAGTTCCATAGTTATCAGTTCCAAGGCCCACCATAGGTTCAGTCTCTTGTGTCTTGACCTGTGTTCCCATGGGTGAACATTTTCTGATTAACTGCTTACAGACTTTTTCCTATTGTATAGTAACTTTCCACTGACTCTGTCCCATTGTTTTATATATATATATATATTTCATATATATATATATGAAATGCTGTACTTCTTAATAAACTTGCTTGGCATAAGGCATAGCTTGTGTAAGATCTCTCAGCCCCAGCTTTCTGTCTTTATCTTCTAATCTCCTGTCACTCCCACTCAGGACATTATGATTGAAGGACAATCTGCCCATCCTGGTCATTTGCCTACTAGAACTAGTTAATTTTGTTGAGTATATTTTGTTTGCAATGTATAGAGAAATCAAGCCGAACTGAGCTGGAAGCTTGATCTCTTGTTGGCTATTGTTCATAGTGTTGAAAAGTTCTAGACAAATTGCTGGGAGGTAAAAATCTTATGTGGTCTTACCCAGCTAGAAACTTTAGTGTACAATACTAATCAGTTAGGCAGTATTATACCCATATAAACAATAGTGGCACAACTGGTACAAAAGTAACTAACTACTCTCTGATTGAATATGAGGCTCCCTCCACAAGGGAGAACCTGGAGTTTATACTGCAAACCCAGTAAAAGCAAACAGATGGACAAAACAAACAAACAAACAGGGCTGAGGAGATCGTAAACCCTAGAGGGGAACTACTACTTTTGTTTAACTAAGTTGTCATCATGCCAAGCTATCTTCTAAAAGCTCTGTCAGCCTTAATCAGAGAAGCCTATCTTTGCTATGAATAGTAGTAAATTCAATTCTATGGCTTCCCAAGATGCTGAGAGTAAGTAAAGTTCTTTGTTGAGTGTACAGACATAAACAAGACATTTCTCATCTCCTTTAAGGTGCAGGGCTGACTGTGGAACAAGGATGAGGAAGAATATAAGATCTACAAGACAGTGAAAATGGCTGTAAAATGTTACCTATAGGTTGTGACAGAGCCAATATAACCATGGCCTCATAGCAGCAATATGACTTCATAGGCTACCTACAATGTGTCTAGACAAGACTGAGAACATTATCAGCCAGTTCCAGATTGGGGAAGGGCCCATAGGGCTCTACTGCTTTCTGCTGAAGTATTGGCTACTGATGAATCCCTAGAGAGAATCAGTCTTCATATTCAATTGTACACCCACTAAGGTGCCCACCAAGCACCAATGGATAATTCCTAACCTATGTCCATACATATGATCCTTGTCAAACTCGGTAGATTTCACATGCGCACACAAACACACACACATGCACACACGTATACACACCAGACAAGGGACATGATTTTTTGAGAGAGAATTTTAGAGAAGAGTGTCAATAGAGTTGGCAGAGAGGCTAGAGACAGTAAGAGTTATACTGAGAATGTACTATACATGCGTATGAACTTGTTACTGAACAAATGCAATAAAATAAAAATCTTAAGAACTTTTCTTTATGGTGCCATCATGGGGAGGTAGGAGTAAGAAAACTGTGGAATATTCATGGTTTACAGCATAGATGCTCCATCCCTAGTACTTTTATGAGAAATTAGAAGATAGTCACAAGAGAAAAGACACAAGGAAGAAGATGGCCTTCTACAAGCTGAGACATCTGAATGAAACCAACTTGCTGGCAAAGTCATGCTGAATTTCTGCTCTCCAGAGTTATTATATAATAGTTATTAAGCTCCCCACTTTGTGTTACTCTGCTATGGACACCCCATAGTGTACTATAATATCTGTGGAAAGTATCAGAGCCCTTACTAAGGGGCATGGAGATGAAATTTTTTAAGAAACTAAGGATTAAATAGCATCTGCCTTGTGGTACCTGGAGCTCAAGCCCTACTCGGCTCCATTAATTCCTATCTGAAGTGTGCTTTTAATTTCTACGATGTACTGTGGGGTTTATACTCACTCTCACTTTGAGGATTATGAGAGCTTTAGCATTCAATTTTAGACTTCCATGGACATCTGTCTCTCAAGATGGGTTCCTTTCTTTGGGATGCTAGAACTTAGTACCTATGTCTGGAACCTTCTTGTGTTAAAGATGTGAGGTTTGGTCAGAGAATAAAATGAGGTAGAAGACCCAGTCCTGCATCTTAATTGTGTTGCAAGTTTTCTGAAAGGCTTTAGGCAACTAATTATACCCTTTTGAACTTACTTAAGGTCCATACATGGACCTCATTGACGATAGTCAGGTTCACTTCCATGAAACCCTAAGAGGCTCCATATCAAGAGTTTAGGAGTTTGACAAACTTTTCATTTTAATTTCTCTTGGGGAATATATTTTGAACATTATTTTAGAGATGGCAATAAATATAAGATACATTTAAATGGTTTTACTTTACATTTTAATGTGTCTGTGAACACCAATATGTTAAAATGTGTTGCTAGGTTGAGTTGAAATGAGCTTCAGAATAACATCTTGTCATCTGGGTGCACATATTTAATGACTACTGCAGCTTTCTGCACTCATCTGTCTTAGTCTGACATGGCTGCTGCACATCTCCAGTGACATAATTTGTGTGCGTGTGTGTGTGAATGTGAGTGTGTGTGTGTATATGTGTGTGTGTGTGTGTGTGTGTGTGTGTGTGTGTGTGTGTGAGACCAGACTTCATTCACTTAGGGGCCAGGTCAAGTTAATTTGCATTTGTTCTCCTCAAAGCATGAGACTTGTCTGTACACTCCAAACCAACTCACACATCTTGAAAACATCACATTAACGCTAAAGCAGATACTTCCATTCTGACTTTATGATGAGGAATCAATGACTTAGTAGGTTTGTTAACAATTCAAGTTTGAAACAGATATTTCCTACCACTTCTCTTGTGCGCTTCTGGATAAGTTGAGTTGAGCAGAGCCCAAAGTTGCTGGGAAAGTTGCTTTGAAATAAAACAGAAACTATGACCATTTGCAACTGTTTAACTAGAAAAATAAATATTTTACAAATGTGCAACCAAAGTAAAATAAAAGAATCAACCAGATGCTTAGGATAACATGATTATTTAAGTTTTCACATTCCTCATAGTTGGCAGCCATCAGTGATTCACTTTATCTTGTGAAGTTCTGCATCTGTCTGGATATTGGGATTCTATGTAAGACTTTATTTTCATCAAGGATAAAGAGAAATCACTAGTTCAAGTGACGTCCAATATGCCTTTAGAACACACCCTTGAGTCTTTCAAAGTAGGTGTGAGCAAAGTATAAAGAAGAATGAGCTAATGACTCAGGGAAGGTAACGGAGTGCCAGTCTCTTTAACAGGGAGGACTGCATTTCTAGGTACACACAGACACACATAGACACAAATGCACTCACACACACACACACACACACACACACACACACATTTTTGAAGACATCACTTTCATTCAATATCCAACTATACAAATAGATAGTCCAGGAAAAACCACACAGTTATCAAAAAAAAATTCTGTATATATTTTTAGGTAATTCAGAAACTCAGGAAATCATTTATCATCATTACCAAGTATTGTGTGCTATACACAGCTGCAGGCTGTATTCATTAATATAACTGGCAGCACAGCAGCTTATTCATAGTATTGTTGCCACAAACACAGGAGTAAGACAGAAGCCAATCCATTGTGAGACTTAGGAAGGCAATAGCAGTTCTTCAACTGCAGTATAATCATATCAGACTACCATTGTATGTTTACTGTGCCATTGTCAAAATGTTCTTACATGGCCCATGACTTCACTTTCTTTTTCATTTATTGTAAATAGATTTTTCCCCACACACTGCATTCTGATTATGGTTTCCTCTCTCTCTGTTAATCCCACTTTCTCCCCGCCTCCTCTCCCATCTGGATCTATCCCTTTCTGTCTCTCATTGGAAAACAAGCATCTAAGGGATCATAACATCATAATATAACATAACATAACAACATAAAACAGAAACAAACATGTAGGGATGGCACAGAACAAACAAACAGAAGAAAAAGAGCCCAGGTGAAGGTACAAGAAACAGATCTAGACACAAAGAAACACTCAATAGCACATTCAGGAATCTCAAAAGAACATAAAACCAGAGCCATGATTTACATGCAAAACCTATAGGATTAAAAAACAAAACAAAACAACAACAACAAAGCAGCCCTGATACAATATGATGAGACAAGAAACCTCCAAAACTGCTGTTAAATTTGTTTTCTATTGACTATCTGCTGCTGGGCATGTGGCCCACACTGAGGAGTAATTTGTTTCCTTTGTGAGACTTCCTTGGAGAAAACTAATTTTTTATTTGAAAGTGGTTATCAATTGGAGATAGCTTCTGGGTTTAGCAGTAAGTGTTCTGAGGTCTCTCATCTTTATGCTTTGTCTGGCTGTGTATCTCTGTCTTTATACCTATCTGCTATAGGACGAAGCTTCTCTGATGGTGGCTGAGGAAGGCACTAACGTAGGAGTATAGTATAGACTTTAGAAGTCATTTCATTACTATGTTCCTTTTGTAGAGCCATAGTATTTTGACCTGCTAAGTCCTTGGTATATCTAGTCTCAAGTTCTTGTTCACCTAAGCAGTACCGTTCTATCTCATGGAGTGCACCTTAAATCAAATGAAGACTATTGCTATTAACTCTTCTTTGAAAGTCTGGCAGAATACTGTGCTAAAACCACCTGGCCTGGACTCTTAATTCTCTTGGGAGACTGCTAACAGTTGCTTCTATTTCACTAAGGCGGAAGTCTTCAACCTATGGGTAGCAACCCTCTCATGGGGTCTCTGTAACATGGAAAACAGATATCTACATTACAATTCATAACAGTAGCAAAATTACAGCTCTGAAGTAGCATCGTTGGTGGTGGTAGCTACCCTCTTCAGATTAGATTTTTCCTTCAAGTACCTTCTGTAGGGCTAGGTTTGCACATATATACTGCTTAAATTTGGTTTTATCTTGCAATGTTTTTGTAATGTCTATTAGGATGTTTTGCTCTATAGAGTCTGAGCCAGTATCTCTAGTCTCTTAAGTTTGTAGAACGTCTGTCGAGGTCTTTCTGGATTTTAGAATCTCCACTGAGACATCAGGTGTTATTCTAATAAGTCTGCCTTTATATATTGCTCCTTTTATTACTCTTTCCTGTTCTCTATATTTTTTATTATTATGTGCCTAGGGTACTTTCTTTTCTGGTCTATTTTGGTGTTCTGCATGCTTCTTGTATCTTTATACATATCTCCTTTTTTAGATACGGGCAAAGAAAAGAATCCCC
The DNA here is from genome assembly GCA_019843965.1 of Rhynchomys soricoides. Lineage (NCBI taxonomy): Eukaryota > Metazoa > Chordata > Mammalia > Rodentia > Muridae > Rhynchomys > Rhynchomys soricoides. The sequence continues at coordinate 11,862,274 of JADRCH010000073.1, read as the reverse complement.
AAAAGTTGCAAAAGTCAGAGATGCACCTGCTCCCATTGATAGGAGTTCCACAAAACTACCAATCTATGAGCCATAACATATATGCAGGGGACCCAGTGGAAACTCACTCAGGTCCTACTTTTGCTGCTTCAGTGTCTGTGAAACCATATGATCTCTGCTTAGTTGATTCAGTAGGCCATGTTCTCCTGACGCCATCATCAGAGAAGCCTCCTCTGGCAGCAGATGGGAAAAGGTGCAGAGATTCACAGGCAGACATTATGTGGAGAGAGTGTAAATTGGAGGTCTCCATCAGATTTCTCCCCTCAGACATCTGGGAACCCTGTAGGAAAGAAGAAAGAAAGACTGTAGGAGTCAGAGGAGATGAAGGACAATAAGATAGCAAGCTTTTTCTTGTACAAGGGTGGTTTCCCCTAAGGTGGGGTTCAAGAGATCAATGCTGGACATGGGGAAGATAACATTTTTATATCTCAGGTGTAGGTGGTTTCCAAATGAGGTGTTGTATAGGCAGAGTGTGTTCCAGAAGCAGCACACAATCATAACAAGTTGGTCATAACAAGGTGGTCTTCGCCATTTCCTTGAAATAAAAGCATGATTGTCATTTCCTGGAAAAGACAGTACAGAATCATTTGTAGTTAAGGTTATAGGTGGGTCATAGCATAGTCCTTGAGGAACAGAAATGTAATCGCAAACAGAAATGAACCTAGTTTGACTTTGCTGTAACATGGCTCTCAAGCTCAATATGGAAAGCTGGTTTATCAGATTGAGGAGAGGCCTCAGCAGGTAGTCTGCTACAGAGCTGAGGATGAGGGAAGGAGACTGGATTCAGATCAAAGAAGGAAGAGTGAAGATCTGAGTCGTGCCTATTAGCTCAACTGTCCCACTTACTTCTCTGCTTGGGCTTGGCCAGAGGGGTCCCAGAGAATGCCTGCTGGAGTTGGTGGCTGAGATAAAGGGGTGAGTGGGGAGAAAATTTAGAGGAAATGCTATGTGTGATCCATGGAGACGGAGAAAAGAGAGGGCGGGGAGGCCACAGCAGGCAATGTGCTGCTGACCTGGGTGTGAGTCTGGGGAATGGGATTTGGACTACAAGAAGGAGAGGCGAAGATCAGTAGTTAGACTAACTGCGTCCCTAGCCAGTGCAACAGCAGGTTTCCAGCAAATCCTGTAGAGAGCTTGACAGTGTTATATTTGTAGTTTCTAGTATAATTGTTTTGGGACCTCTTTACAACATGGAGCACATTTCCTTGGATATCTCATCCCTGAACGAATTTCTTTTGGAAGCAGTACTGGATGATGTCAGGAACAATGGAACCTCAGGCTGCTGTGCAAGGCTGCTGTGCATTTGCGTGGTAGGTAGTGAGTGCACTAGACATCAGCAGTGACACAGCCCTCCTGTAGTCAGCATAGAGCTGTGCAAAGTTGGAAGTGAAGGCACTGGTTTGTTTCAGCGCTCACCTTCAGAAGTTACCCTCATCAGAGCTCAGCATGTTCCAAAGGCTTCCTTTGCATGGAACACTCAAGCCTGGCTTTGACAGATGATTCTGCAAGTAAATACTTCAGACAAGGCTTGGTAAAAATGCAAAGATAGGACAGAGAGGTACTAAACTGCACAATTGTATGCATGAGCCTTATCCCAGTGGCTCCCCCAGGCATATTAAGATGAGAAGAAAAGGCTGGATATAGAATGGTACAAGAGAGCTATCAGGGTTTACCTTGGAACTAGACTGACTCATTGTAATAAAAGGCTTCTGCACTAATATTTTTGTGGATAGAGGGCTAGCAGGGTTGAAGTAATATCCTGATTTTAGTACTGATTATTATTATGGTAAAATACATACAAAAAGAGACCCTAAACAAAAGCAGTTTAAATAGAACAGCATATATCTATCTTTCTTATAATAACCAGGATACAGAGAGAGAAGACATTGTGCGCTGTTCTGCATAGATGTCTTGAAATCCCACGTCCCACTGTTTTATTCCATTTCAAGGACATCACCTTTATATGTGTGTTTCAAAATGGCTCCCATGTCAGTGGAAAGGAAAACTGGAAGCTAAAACAGGGAGGGGGTACCCACCATTAAATAAGAGAGTCTGAAGTTGACTGGATCATTTATGTTTGCACTATCTTGCCTAGACTTGGGTGTGTGGCTATTTATAGTTGTTAAGATATCTGGAAACACTAATTTTCTCTTTCCTTTTTGGAAGAGGGTCTTGGCATATAGCTTAGAGCATCCCTGACCTCAAGCTTCACCCGACTCATCCCTCAAAGTAGTGCAGGTAGAGGCATATGCCACCGCATCCAGCTTAGAAGTGGAGTTCTTATTTGATATCCATGTAGAAACAATGGGAGAGTGGATGTTGATGGAAGAGTTGATGGAAGAGTTCCTGACCTGGTTAGAGTTTTAATTAAATGTACAGATATTCTGGCACTGTGCTGAACTCTGCTTTCCTTCACAGAGCTAGACGGCCATGTTGATAGGTGCAGAGTCCAGAAGGAGGTGCATGGTAGAACCAGGCCTAATGTCTTTCACATGGACACCATCTTGTCTGTACTTACTTTTCTTAGGTGAGAGACTCAAATTTTTATAGACTACTGCAAGTGCTTAAGTATCTGAAGCTGTAAAAGTTTGGTCTAGATGCCCAAATCACCCCCGAAAGGTGATGTGCAGACTAGAGAATTTCAAACTATACGCAAACTACCCCAGAATTTGTTTACAGTTCTAGTAACAGAAGGTAGAAATGGAAAAAACAGGCTTTTAATTTGAAACCCCATTCTCTACTTGACAATACAGCCCAAATGTCTAAGTTTTATATATTTTATTTCCTTAAGTAACAATTTTGGCTAAAATACAGAGTTTACATCTCCAAGGGCTCGTCAGAATTGAAGTGCTTATGATTTAGAAAACAGATTAAATGATGTATTAAGTACTAATATCATAAAGTATCATTTTCCAATGTTATGAGAAATGAACTTCACAGTGTTTCTGCCGGGAAACAATTTACAACAAAAATGAGAAAAAAAGAAAAGAAAAAGCCACAATTCAAAAGCAAGAAGTATCAAAGGGATCTAGGATCTAGTCATTCTAAAGAAGCAATTGCATAACATTTATTTATTGTTTATTTCCCCCATGTCTTCCCCACGTGAAATGTGTGTGTGTGTGTGTGTGTGTATGTGTGTGAGTGTGTGTGTGTATGTGTGTGTGTATGTATGTGTGTGTATGTGTGTGTGTATGTGAGTGTGTGTGAGTGTGTGTATGTGTGTGTATGTATGTGTGTGTGTATGTGTGTGAGTGTGTGTGTATGTGTGTGTGTGTATGTGTGTGTATGTGTGTGTATGTGTGTGTGTATGTGAGTGTGTTGAGTGTGTGTGTGTATGTGTGTGTGTATGTGTGTGTATGTATGTGTGTGAGTGTGTGTGAGTGTGTGTGTATGTGTGTGAGTGTGTGAGTGTGTGTGTATGTGTGTGTATGTGTGTGTATGTGTGTGTGAGTGTGTGTGTATGTGTGTGTGTGTGTGTGTGTGTGTGTGTGTATGTACTTATGCCATGCAAGTACATGGAGACCAGAGGATGTGGACTGTTCTGCCCTGTCATTCTGTGCTTCGGTTCCTTTTAAAACAGGGTCTCTCACAGAGGTGAGAAATTGGCTCCTTTTCTTCATCTGCTTATACTCCAGCTGCCAAATCAAGATGTCTCCAGGGAACCAAAACCAGAGACATTGCATCATGTGACTGTGATGGTTATGCAGCCAGACCTCTGTGCTTGATGCTTCTCTTCTCACTCTCATCTCCTATTGAACATTTATCATAAATCAGTCACTGCCAAGCCTTGGAGAGGCTCTAGTAAATACCACTCACAGTACCTCCAGGGAACTTAGCAGAATCTGACCAGAGCTACAAATCAACCAAATCAGAAAGACACATAACCGGTATTTTTAAAGTAACAATTCCCTTGAAGAAACTCAATCGGAGGAATGACAATCTGGAAGCACTATGTATGTTCAGGAGGTGATTCATGCTAACTGAGAGACCTAAATGAAGACAAGGGTGAGCCATACAAACCTCTTGAGGAAAAACATCCCAAGAAAATCTGAGAGCAAATGAATGTGGTGCTCAGTGGCCACAGCACTGCAGGATCAGCAGGGCTGTAAGCATAAGCAAGGCTTTAAAATGCATTATGTCTTATAATACAGAAGAATGACTAGAAGAGTGAAGGAGTTGGAGCTACATGCACAAACTGCCTTGAATAGGTGGATGCATAGCTTATCCCTGGAAGAGAAAGTCGGTTGAAAAGATGTGCGTGGCTTGGCAGGCTTGGTAGGAAAATTAAGTCTTTTATACTTGGTTCTACTTGTCAGTAAACTCGTCAGGTGAAGTGTGAAGTAGGATGAGGTCAGGAAGAGAGTAATGATTGTCTGAGATCATCCAGAAAGTGAACGTATCAGCTGGTGTGCTAGGGACTCTGGGTGATTCTGTGGATCTCCTTAAAACCCATAGCATTTGGCCTCTGTGAGATCATTCTGCATAGCTGTGTAATTTTCTCAGCTATGCTTGAAACCAGGAAGGCTGAAGCAGAACGGTAAATTCGCTCATGTCAAAGGCCTTATCTAGCTCACCAGGATCCTTTCTGTATTCTTCACTGAATGTGACAACTTAGAGGACTGACATTTATGGACAACTCAATGGATCTCTTGGCCTCTGGATTGGGTTTGGCTGGTGACTGGCAGGGAGGTGACTGTAGCGATGGAGACAGATTGGTACTTTCATTTAGTTTATTTTTTTCCTCCTCTCACAATGGTCTCTGGCCAGCCATGGCTTCACATCTCTGTAGAGGCTCAGCTCTATTGATCCCACTCATAGCTGTAGGTATTCTTGGAAAAGGTTAGGTCTGGTTCTTACTCCATGTTCCCAGAAATAAAACTCGGACTTCAAAAAATATTTACAAATACCTTGTCCATAGAGCTAGGCTCTTCTCTCACTAGATCATTAAAATAACCCATTTACTCTAACCTATATTCTGCCACGTGGCTGGTTGCCTGTGCTCAGGTATAATGTGTCTATCTCATCACATCTTTCCGGACGAATCTCTTGTGCCTGGTCCTATCCCATAATTCTTGCTGCCTTCCAGATGTCCCACCTTCTATTCTACCCTTTCCTATAGGTGATAGGTTTTTTTGTTTTTAATTGACAGGTGAAGGATCCATACAAACCACAAGATATTCTTGCTACATTTCTCAGTTCCTAGAAGCCACCTTTTCTTATTTCTGCAAGTATATATAAGGTGCCTGGTCTTCTCTCCTGTCACCTTGGTGCTGTGCCAGTGCTTGATTCCAACACCACCTCACTTTCCCTCTCTGTGTCATCAGGTTCTTAGTTAATTACCAACTCCTGCATAATACCTGTCTTGGGCTTTTGTGATGGAAGACTGGCAAAAGGGCAGACAACCATGGCGTTTGTGGGTACAAAGGGAAGAGGTACTGTAGAAAGATAATCTAAGCCCAGTATAGAGGGAAATTAAGGGCACGGGAAGTGTGGGGAGACTAGAAAAGTAGCAAAGTGGGTCTATGAAAATTCCAGGAATGTCAGTGATTTGGGGTACTGCAGTAAGCTGAAAATTAGGTCATCTTCAAAGGATAGAGTGCTTTATTAAGAATAGCAATATCCAGGTTAATGGTTCCCAGCTCTGTCCCATATATTAAAATTATCAGGGACAATGGCCAAAAATACCAATGGCTGATTTCACCTCCTGAGAGTCTGGGTGCAGTGGCTCTGATATGGGCCCTGCATATTACTATCTTTATAAAACTGTCTCAAATAATTCAAATGTATGTCTGAATTCAAGGACCACCAGTCTGGGACTTGGAAGCATCTTTTGTGTTTCCCCAGAGGCTGGAACAGGAGGAGGAGATGAAGGGTGGGGTGGAGAATCCAGCACAGCTTCTGTTGCTGTTGCTAAGACTGAGAAGCTGATGGAAGTTGGAAGAGTCGAGTTTTATAAATTTTCTGGGCCAAGGGTCTCTCCTGTAAGCAACAGTCAACACCTAGGGTTGCATTGTGTCTTGGTCAATTGGTCTTGGGTCCCCCTTCCTCAGTCTCATTTGCATCTTTGGTTTTCATCATTTGTTCTCAGGATTGCTTTGTCTCCCCCACATGTGAATGAGGGCTTCTGCTGTGTCTTTCCTGGCTCTGAGTCTTTTGATCTTCATCAACCTTTAACTCTCTTCCTTTACTCATCAATGATTTCCATTCCTCTTTACTACTCCCTTAGGGATCTCTTCAGGACGGATAAATTCCAAAGGCCCATTCAGAGACCACACCAGTGTGTACTGATAGGTAGGATGGGCAGAATTATTCAAATCTCCACAGGAGAGTGCATGCAAAACTCCTTGGTTTGTAAAAAGAATAGGTCATTGAAACTCAAAGTTTTACACTCTCTTTGGCTTTCTGTAAGCATGCCACATTGTAGGGCCATTGAAATAAAATTCTTCTCTATAGCTGAACAGAAAACCTGCACATTTCTGATTTTGCTCTTTCCTGAGTTAATTTCTGCTGTTTAATGAGATTTGAGAATGAAGTCAGGCATGAGGAGGAGAAAGGTCACAGTGTGTGCTCAAAGGTACATTAACGACTGCTGGAGCAGACATCACTCTCTTTCCAAGAGGACAAAATTAAGCAGCAAATAGTAAATACGTCCAACAGCACTTTATTGCAAGTAGGGCCATTTACAATGAAATAAGAATATTGAGAATGGTTTCACAGAGAAGATGGAGCTGCAAATAGAACACATCTTTCCAGTTAGCCTGTGAATGTGATTCCCACCAAGGTTAATGGGGAAGTGGGTAATGAAGGACACAGATTCCAAAGCTGCACGATGCCATATTGGATCTCACAAAGGTAATTAATACTAGACACTCTGGCTAAATGGAAACATTCTGCACCGCAGACAACTTAGCATTATGCATGGTGCTTTATGACTTATCCTAGTCCTGACAGGGTGACATTAGAGGCTGTATGCTCTCTCTCTCTTCATTAGGAAGTCTGGGTAGCAAAGGAAGAATGCCAAGCAGAAAAAAGCTAAGGGAGAGGGGCCTGCAGTCTGTGTTTGGGCGTGGGCAGAGGTGTGTGTGTGTGTGTGTGTGTGTGTGTGAGCCTCGGCAAGTTCTGTACTTCTTCTCTTAGGCTTAATTTCCTTGTTTGTAAAATGAAGTAGTCAAAATGTATAATCTTGAACTCTATAAATGTTAAGTTTGGATACCATCTGCACTTGCTGCCATGCCACCACTGTTGCTTAACAACAGCCTGGTTGCATACGAAGGTATATCTTGATGAAAGATTGCCTCTTTAAATACAGGTACAAAAAGTCCCTGGCTTACTCTTCCCTGAGTGTGTGTAAATGTGAAAAGTACTGCTATGTGCGCCTTTAGGAATTAAAATATATTATTATTCTCTAATTTTTTTGTTTAATTGAAGATATCAGTGCTGGAAACCAAACTCAGAACCTTCACACAAGCTAGACAAGCACCGGACCACTGAGCTATCTGCCCAGAATTCATGGTTTTGTGACGGCAAACCATAGCTTCCTCACTATTCTGTCATCAATATTCAATGTTTTCTCCAATTTTTTTTCCTTCCAAAAGTGAGGTTCCTTTTAGACTTAGAAACCCAGGATTATGATGAATGCATCTGGCTTGCTGGCTGCAGTGCTATCTGTTCCTAGGAAGCAACCTCCTTGTCTTACTCTTTCTCTGACCAGTTCAAGAGGAGAAAAGGGCTGAAGTGGAAGATGCTGCTGTAAGACAGGTGGATGGGGATCACATTATATCTTTTACGTATTTATATTTCTGTCTACATGGGGTCTGCATAGTCCTCTCATCCTGAACTATGGAAAGGGGCTTAAAACCATAAGCTTGGACAAATGTTGTGTCCAAGGATCACCATATTGGCAAGCATCGCGTCAGCTGAAAAGTTTTATGCCTATGTCCAAGCCTGTTTGTAGATAGAATCCTGAGGGCAGATTTCATTCTGAGCCCAGTCTTAGAACTTAATGACTGATATTTTTTTTTACAAATCCCAGGGATTTTGTGCATCTCTCTGTTCTACCTTGAACTCTCCTGATGTGTTCCATCTTTGCCCCTGAAAAAAGAAAATCAACAATAACAACAAAACCCCTCCAACTATTTCTGGATGTTGATGTCAGATTCTAGAGGCTAGTTATGGTCCTTACGGAAGGTCTTGGAATATCACTTGGATATACCTGCTTGGAGTAGAAGGAAAGAATGCAATAAGTTAGTTATAGATTTCTAAGCTAAATCTCCACCTCTCAAGATCTCGTTTCCTCCTCAAACAATGGGAAAAGAACCATGGAGGGTTAGCAGCTGAACCAAGTTACCAAGGATATTGACAGATGGAGCATTGTAGCTATTGATTGTGGTGTAGAAGTGAATGTTTCATCAGCTTTTAATTGAGCTGTTTCCTAAATAGAGCTAGGCCAGCTTCCACTGTGCTGCTTAGTTTAAGGAGCTGTATTTAAGCCTTAGCTGAAACTTCCTTAATAGACTTTTAAATTGGTTCAAGAACTTTGCTCTTCTGCAGAGAGTATTTATTAGCATCCTCTTCAAGTCGAGGTAAAATTAGTACTTCATCCCCATCAGCTGAGTCACCACAACTGGGAATGAGCTGGGTAACTGTATTTTGAAATTAAAAAATCCTTTTAAAAATGATGCTAGTTAGCAGGAATGTACACTGAGGGATACACTCAGCATGGTAATCATTAAATTAAGTGAAGAAAAGGGAAAACCCTGGAATTTTGAAATAATTGAACCGTATCACTTCTTTTTCAAGGGAGGGGACGAAGTTTCACGGGAATGGAGAGGAACTATCAGCACTGAGTAATTTTCTAGTTTAAGAATATCATTATTTTTCTGTTGTTGCTCTTGCTCACTTTATTTCAAGAAACAATTATTCTTTCTTGGAAGAACACATAATTTAGATGCAGCTTCCCTTCTGATTCCTTGGTAGGGATCCTTCCCAGTTATGGAGGTGGGTTGTTGGTGAACTGGGAATTCACCAAAAGAATAAGTTGTACTTCTTTGCATGATACTGTTTAATGTGAGGTGATCTCTTCCTACTGTTAGGTTGGCTGGATGCTCAGGCAGTTCTGAATTTTATTTCCTGGTATTAATACCCTCATGAAGTTATTTTGTGGGGAAGAGAGGAAACTCTCCCTGGAAACATGACTCATCTGATCCTGTATTGCCATTCTTCAGTCTCCATTAAGGCATGACATATCCCTTAATGAAACCACAGCATACTGTGCTGTGGCCAATGAAAATCAAGAGGCCATTCCATTACACACTGGTGATAGAAAAGCCTATTCTCATTTTGAACTTGTTTCCTTTCTGTTGCTCTTGACCTGGAGGGATCTGCAAGGGGGTCACTGGAAATCAGTCAAAGGCAAAGACCCCACTGTTAAAAGCTGCTCATTTCTTTGCATCCTTGGGCTGCCTTGTCTTTGAAGCCACTCCTCATTGGTGGACAGCAGAGCCCTATGGCTCCTATAGGCTTTAAGATGCATTAAGCGGAGATCATCCTGGCTACAGAGACCTGCACTTTGCCTCTTAAGCAGATAAAAAGAGGGGTCAGTCAGAAGTAATTCCCCCACTCCTCGTATAAACAGTTTAATGGCTACAGCAACATACTTGCTTGGAATTACTCCCTCAGATTCAATTCTCTTTTCCTGTTCCACTTGTAAAAATGGTTAGTGTCCTCTATAAACTGCAGCTCACAAAGGTACGGGGCTTGCTGTGCTGTTGTAGAATAAATGTTAATCTAATACAGGTTACTAGGTCAAATGCAATCACAGGCTTGTGGGAAAAGCACAATATAGCTCTGCTTCTTCTAACACAGTAAACCCGGATATTATGTGATAGGTTAAACACCAGTGAGTCATAGCAGGAATTTTCTTGAAAGTAAGATTTAGTTGAAAGGAGACTACATTGAAATAGTGACCTAGGAATGACTTTGCTCTCCAAGAGAGCATTCTGAGACACTGACATGCACTGAGAAAATGGACTTCTTGAAAATTCCTTGGTTGTGGGATTAATGCCAGCTGCAGCAGCTGTGGCACATCTGAAGGCTTCGTATATTGTTAACTATGGCTTCAATTTCTCCTCATTGCTCCCAAATCCACAAATGCATAAACACATGGGCACGTGCGTGTACACACACACACACACGCACGCACGCACGCATGTATGCACGCACACACATGCACACACAACACAGGAAAGAGGGGAGTTCTTACAAAAAGTTGATGCAGCAGTGGGTGGCCTGTTAGAATTCAGATCCCAGCTTGAATCTCAAGTAAATGTGGTATGAAGCTTTTGAGCCGATGTGGATCAATTGCATCAGGATGACCGTGTACACATAGTGGACTCCTCACCATTTATTTAAATGCTGATGTGGTTTACTGTTCCCAGTATATTGTAGTGCTCAGAGGCCAAAGCTAAGAAGTGCTAGCAGGTGTATGACAAATGCCTAAGTGACTAAGTGTTAGATCTCATGGCGGTTGTAAACATTTCTTTGCACAGCCACTTAGGTTGTGTCTTGCACAGACAAAGCCTGGTAGGGTTGTTTTCAGCCTCATAGGTACAAGAGGGTGCTCTCAGACTCTTACAGTAAGTGTTGCAGATCCAAAGCCTTTTTTTCTGCCGTGATTATATTTAACAAGGTGCTGTAGCATAAAAAGGAGCCCTGAGACACAGGGTTCCTTAATATTTATATTCATAAGTATAATTATAAATATAATATTATATTTATTATTATATGTTTAAAATAGATAATATAGATTATATATTTAATATATTATATATTATATTTAAAATACATTATAAAACATATATATTAAAATATTTAATATATATGTGCCTTAACTAATTGAACAAAGCTCTGTAGTTATGCCTGCTTCAGCTTCACCTCTATGTGTGTTATCCAAATTAGAATACACAGATCTTAGATAAAACTCTGCATTTCTTGTAAAGTGGCAGAATTAACCAGGCCTCTAGTTTGCTCATAATTTTAAAACTATTAATGAAGTTTGCCCTAGATATGTCAGTGACACCCCTGGAAGACAACAAAAGAATATGTACAAGCTAAATATAGCTTGTGGTGAAATGCATCTTTTAATTCAAGGAGAATTTAGAGAAATAACCCAGCAAATTCTATTTCATTTTTAAAGTTGGCCCTGTGTGAGAAAAAAACCCATAGGCAGCGATTTCTCATGCTGTGGCCATGCATGGCCATCATTTCTGAATGAGCACTGACCACTGCCTCTGCAGTACTTAGCCTGTGTTCAGCAGCAGGCCCACTATTGCCCACCCTTTCCCATTACCCTTTACCCCATCTCAGTGTACTTTCTATCTGGTTTGAGGTACTTGACTTTGTCTCTTCTTTGGATCCTTGGTCTGATCTTTGTATTATCAGGTTTTCTTAGACTTTAGAATTCTGTGTTTTCCCCTTGACTGCCCTCATACCTCCTTACTGCCCTTATCAAATTTTTTATTAACTAGTCAGCTTAAATGGAAGACTAACCCACAAAGTTTCTGGGAACCCAATAATGGATTCTATGTGAAGTGCCTAAAATAGTTGGTTTGTGTTCTTTCCCTTTTCTGAGAAGCACTGTCTGTGGTGGTTTAAATAACAATGGTCCTCATAGGCTCATAAAGAGTGGCACTATTAGGTGATGTGGCCATGCTGGAGTAGCTGTGGCTGTGTTGGAAGATGTATGTTGCTAGGGGGTGGGATTTAAAGTCTGAGAAACTCTAGCCTGGCCACTGTCACTTTCTGCTGTCTGTGGATCCAGATGTAGACCTCTCAGCTCCTTCTCCAGCACCCTGTCTGCCTGCACTCTGCCATGCTTCCCCACTATGATGACAATTGACTGAACCTTGGACTAAGCCCCAATTAAATGTCTCCTTTATCTAAAAGTTGCCATGGTCATGGTGTCTCTTCCCAGCAATGAAACCCTAACTAAGACAGTGTTGCAGCTATCACCTGCAACAATGGGAGACAATCTCAAAAACTGGAAAAGCAAGGAAAATGGCATTCCATTGGGTCATAGGGAGGGCCAACAAGACAATGATGACATTCCATTGGGTCACAGAGAGGGCCAACAACATACTGATGACATTTCATTGGATCATAGGGAGAGCCGATGAGACAATGATGAGATTCCATTGGGTCACAGGGAGGGTCTAAAAGATCATGATGACATTTCATTGGGTCATAAGGAGGGACAAGATAAATTATGGCATTACTTTTGTTATAGAAAGGGCCAACAAGAAAATGCAGAGTAGGAGTCCAAATCCTGTCATCTCCACCCGAAAGATATGGAGGGACCACTCAACCAAACCCAGATGTGGGAGTTGAGAATCAGAACCATCCAAGAGGTTGGAATTATATGTCACGAGAACCACATGCTTCACAGATATACTATACACAGTGGTTAACCTGGTGATGCCTCTAAAGAATCATGTAAATATCTGAGTTTTAAGAATGAGACAAAAAAAGCAAATTTTTAGTTAGAAGAAAGTATTTTAATATAAACTATTAATATGTTAACGCCAATAGTTAGTCAGTTCCAAATATGAGCAAAAATATGCACACATATGTGAACACACATGGATACTAAACAAAGGCAAAAGTGTCTAATGGCTCAGGAAAGTCACGCACATACATGGCCCTGTTTGCAATGACTTTATGATCATTGCCTTGGAATTGCAAACTGCTAAAGGTCATAGTAGCATCTAAAATACAGTCCTTTCTTCTTCCATCCATTAGTGAGGAAAGCCTTGTGAGTAAACTCACTTCGGCTGCTAACTTCTAAAAAAAGAAAGAGAAAAGGATTATAGATACTACAATTAAAATGTGATTCTTCTCCAAGCAGGGCCAGCTGTGGTTAAGGAGACCAAGCCTTAGACCTGGGAAAAGCTCAAACGTATTTCCATGCACACCTTTCCTATGACCTCAGAATTGAAGTACATCTTGTTACCAGGTGGTGGAAGGTTTAGAACAAACTGAAGTACCAGGTAAGAGTCTTGTCAGATGTTAAGTTACATTTGTCTTCCTATGCACCATGCATTGATTCTTCAGCCTTAAAGCTTCTTACTTACATGGAATGCAAATGCTTTTGCCTCCCATTTAATAAGATAGAAAGCCATGTGTTTTTTGCCAAAACTAGCAGAGTCAAAAGAGGACTCACAGTGGGGGACTCAAAATCCTTTGGAACCTGTGAATTATTGCAAGGGTCAAATGCCTGCCCTTATTTGGTGACTTCTATGCCCCATTTTATATTGCTTGTAGAGTTAACATCTACGGGAGTAATTTGAGCCAATCTGAAAGAAGAAAGCTACTGTGTGACTCCATGTGGCTTCTAATTTCTTCATAACTTTATGAAACTGATGAGTTTCTTTGTATAAATCTTAAAAAGGTCTCCACCGACTCTCTAAGCTGAAGAAGGGCTTTGAAAGCAGTTCAGGAAATTACCGTCGTGAAAGCAATTTCCACATGTGTCTCTCAGTGTTACAACCTCCTCCTTCAGGTTCTGGTCTTTTCTAGACTGTAATAAGAAATGAAAGAGCAGCTTATTTTATTTTTAAAACTAGGCATGATTTGACAGTGGGGGTTTGAGGGGGAAGAGTTCTCCAAAATCTTATGTATGAGGATCCTGTGCAGACCATTTGAATTCTTTGACTTCAGGACCCAATGTGTATTCTCAATTTGCTATGACAGTTCCATTCCATCTAGGTCAGGAAGAATTATGTGTGTGTAACTCAAGTGCAGTGTGCATTTTAAGCAGAGCATATCCTCAGAATGCAGAAAGTCAGTAGACCTGGCACTTCCTAAAGGAACCCCTTCATGAGTTGAAATGAGACCATTTTTGTCCAATAAAATTGAAAGGGTGGGGGTGGAAGTGACACAGAAGACTTCACACAACCTTTTATTTTCTCTAGAAAAAATAATTACAAAATCATCTGTCCACAGGGGAAATGTCCTCCAGGGTCTCTTCATTGTTGTGAGTACTCAGTGCCATGCTCTGGAGACCAGAGTGGCTCCCATTTCAGTGGAGTGACTCATAGCTTTCTTCTTAAGGGCTGTAAGGAGTGAGACTTGAAGCTGACTTTGGGGAGAAAGAACACACAACACATAGGTTTGCTCCTGAATGTGATCCTAAAAGTTCCAGATAGTTCCTTTTCACACAGTTTCTGAGTGCTGCTGTGTGACCAGGTCTACCATAGTAAGTGTAAGGCACGGGAGAATGACAATACAATTTTGTGCCATTGCACAGTCTGGTAAGGACCATTCGAATATGGCATGAAGGTCATTGTGGGCCACTCACTGGTCTGTCGTGTAGGCAATGAAACCGTGCTGGTGTGGGATATGAAAGGGGACAGGAACTAGGGTTTGAAGAATAAGTAAGAGTTTTAATTGGTAGAGAATGTCATTGTGAAGCCAAAGGAACACCAACAGAAGGCCTAGACAAGTTTTTGTATGTGCATTTGGAGTGCAGGTAGGTCTGGAGAATAAAGAGGATTTAGCCCTAGCACAGTAGATATTCCTAGGAATATAAAGGCAAACCAGCTCCTAGGGGCTCCTTGATGCCTGAAATACCACGGGTGGAAGATCCATGTGCATGACTAGCAGTATCATGAAGCAGCTGTGAGGAATGCTTGAGGGTATCTTGGAAGAGCCGATAGGATTTGGCGTAATTACAACCAGAGAATAAGATGTCTAGAAAAACAAAGATGATTTTGGTGTTCCAAAGGCAGTACTTTCTGTTGATGAAATCATAGCCACCGTATGCTTGCTTCTTGTTCAATAGACAGTTTGTAACATTTTCCCTCTAATTCAAGACAATGATGAAGTGTAACGGTTTTACTTGTACTTTGGGAGTATTAAGTTTAGGATTCTGGCTCAGTAGTAGAGTACTTGCCTAGCAGGCATGAAGCCCCAGTATTGTGCATAAAACAAAATATGAGCATAGTGTACATGCTGGTATACTAATTTAACAGATGTCTGCATAAATACATATTAAAGCAAAGTTGATATCAAATGTATACAATCTACTTCCTTACATTCTAAAATCCCCTCTGTAAAAAGGGAACAGAGACTGAGTTTAAAACCCAAAGAAGTTCTAGAAAGCCCTCCTTTCTTTTTTCTTTTTAGCTCCCAGAAACTATTAAAGTAGAAAACAATTTGTTGGGATTGTGACATTCTGGAGTAAGGAATAATGTTTATATCCAGTTAAATCACAGCTAGAGGACCAGGAGGCTAGAAAATGTCCACAGTAAGCACTTTGATGGAGAAAAATGAGTTGATTTAGAGACAGAAGGCAAATGGCAGCTATTCCCTGAGCACTTCCAAGGTAGTCCACAGAGCCGAAGCATTGTACAGCTGTGAACTCGTTTGAAATCATAACAGTACTAAGAAGAAGAGAAATGTTTCTGTACTTATTTGTGGCTGACTAAACTGAGGTTTTATGCTTAACTAAGATGTCAAGATTTGCAGTATATGGTACCCAGTGCCTATGTAGTTAGTCCTTTTACCAAACTAAAATCCTGATAAGAAACTGTGAGAAAGAAATGAAATTTGTGAAACCTTACAAATCCTCTGAGTTAAAGAGACTGCGTCACACAATCATATAATTTTAGAATTCTGAAGCAACATAATCTATCTCTAATTCATCCTAAGTTCTTGTTCTGCAGATGAGAAAATCGAGACTAAGGATGAAAAAAATGCACTGGGTCTTTGCTGGAATTCAAGGTGCAGAGCATGGGAAAACTGGGCTTGGACAGGCTAACAACTTGCTGGCTGTGTTCTTAGCATAAGCACACAGCAGGATGGACCACTAAGCAAAGGTGGGGATCCAGCTCTCTTGAGAATCTTGCATCAATGGGGATATTACTTGCATGACTTTTTAAGAGAGCAGTGTGGATGCTCAGTGGACTTCCGATCCAACCTTCACATGAGGGTCTTACTGTCATACCCTTGCTGGCACTTCAGGTTCAGCCACTTGAAGACTGGGAACACAGTCTTTTTTTTTCTCATAGAGTTACATGTGATAAACTCTCCTGCATAATACAGAATGTGAGCAAAGTGACAGCTAGTTTCTCTGCACAACCAGGATGCTTGGTTTTGCACTGACTAAGTGGGTATGTGACATCATCGTATGGTCTGTCTAGGAGCTTGTGGGCAGGTTTGTATAGGGATAAGGAGTCAGGGGGATCATCCAAATTGAAGCCAAGTTCATGACCCTCAATAGATTGTAAATTGTGGAATTTTGGTCAAAATTCTTTACTTCTATAAGTCTCAGTCTTTTCTTTTTCAAAATGAGTGAAATAATAATCCTTCTGTATCAGGATTTGGGGGAAGGTTAAAGCCAATGCAGACAAAGGACCCAGTAGTTTATTAGCTCATAATAAAAAGTCAATAAAATTTAATAATTTTCCCCTTGATATTATGAATTGAATACAGGATTTGAGCATGCCAGAGAAATACTTTACCATTAAGCTATATATATATATTTAGCTAATTACAGTGAATGAGGTAATATCATATAAAATTTGTGTTGTATAAGTTTGAAAATACCAGTTCTATTAAGAGAAAGGATTACTCAAACATTACCGAGATTTAATTGCACATAACAAATCTCCTTTTGTAATTAAATTTGGGACCCCAATTGATAGCAAGTGATCAGGTTCAGAATATATTTTATGGAGACTATCTGGTTCAAAATCTCTCATGTGAAGACTCATGTGGCCAGAATGCTCTTGCAGAATTGAAATTAAAAAATCCAATCTTTGTTTTTTCTTATAAATTATCTTATGTTAATTTTGATGTGCTGTCTTGAAACAGCCTTTATTTTATTTACCAAAAATGTAATAAAATGCCAAAATTGATTTATGCAAATATTTCTTTCTTTCTTTTTCTTTCTTCCTTTCTTTTGTTATTTTAAATAAACTCTACAAGTGAGCATCTTATAGAGCCAGGAAGTTTAATTGCAATGAGAGAGGAATCATAGGACTTTGGTCCCAGGCTATTGTGTATGCTGATCAGCTAGAGACATCTCTTTGCTAGTCACTCCAGTTAATGGTCATAAACCTAAGCCAAAGCAAACAAACTGAACAGCAGCTCCAATGCACAGAACATTTTATCAGGAGAATATCCTAATAAACTTACTTATTTTAGTTCTCACACTAGCCTTGAAAAGTGAGAAGTATTATTTTCAGCTCCATTTTATATAAGAACCACAGTAGGAGTCATGCCCTGGTCTCAGAGGGAGTAACCATTTTTTGGCAAGAATTTAAAGTCTGTCTTAACATCCTGACAACCATTTCAGGCTATTTCCTTAAAACTTAATCTCAGGAATGTAACAGGCAAAGGTCCTCTTTAATTATGGCCTGACATCTGAAGGCTGTCTGGTTAAGGAAGGATGGACAAGGGCAGAGGGCTTCACTTAAGTAAAACTTGTTTGGGGGTCTATTCCTGGTGGAAATTTTCTTTTCCTAAAATTAATGTGTTTCTTAGAATCAACAACCTCATAGTAAGAGATTGTGTTAGAAAACAATTTCACAAATATAGGCAACTCCACCAAAGTTGGCTGAGGGTGGCAGAATCTGAAACCACTGTGTCTGTGTAGATCTGTGCTCCCAGCACTGGGGACGAACAGCAGAAGTGCCACAGTGGGAGAATTCAGTATAATGCCAATAATGAATTTTATTAGATTTGAATTATGTCAACCCAGAGTCTTTTCTGTTGGAAGAAAAGGAAAGTAACCAAACTGTGAATATGGAATGGGGAGGGAGTGTCGTCCAGTAAAGAAGGGACTTTGTGGGAACCTGGATAGCCATCAGGCAAAAGTTTGTTTGCTTTCCCCATAACATCTGATGACATTTATTCTCTGAAACGTAAGTCTGCAACAGACAATGCTTTTGTCAACAGGACAATTAGCTCAACTAGAAATACACTATATTCAGACTCGAATATTCAAACTCATCCAGTGTTCCCACATGCCCAGCATTAAGCTAGGCTGAGTCTTCTATCCTCACTCTGGACACTTCTTGAGTTTTTAATATGGATCAAAATAAGCAGATAAGCCATGTAGTTCAAGGTCTCAGAAGTTATCCTAAGATGCACAACCTCTGCTTCACAGTGCCCTTCACAGTGCTGAAGCTCCCTCCAACTGGAGAGGCAGATATACTCAGTTCACCACCGAAGCGAAGAAGTTTCTCACGGGGCATCTGTCCAGTTTCATGTGGTGATTGGTTGGTACTAAAGGTGTATGGTCACTTTCTTCAATGGCAAAGCCCTCTGGGCTTTTGCATTTAGTAGGAAGAACTCACCTCACTGTAGTTTGATGGTAATTTCCTTCTCAACCTGATGTCAGTTCCTGCTGAGTTTTGTGGAGCATCCAAGGGCTGAGCTTCTTCAGGAATGGCGACAGCTGTTGTCAGATGGTAACTGTCTGTGCTTGGTGTGGACAAACCTAGGTTGGCACACTGAGGTCATCTGACATGAACTCTCCTTGTTGGTGGCATCAAATTCAGTCTTTCTCCTTGATACCTTCTGTGCATTTAACATCGTGACCCCTCCCGGAATGTCATCTTCCAGTTCTCAACATCTCAGTACTAGTGCCTCTTACTGAATTCTACTGCATGGTAACTGTAGCATAGAATCCTGTTGCATCATGTAGTTGATATGGTAACTAAACATCACAGTCCTGTATTGCTTAGAAACATAAACATCTGAGGAGGAAGAATGGGTGACCAGTTAGCACTCAACTTATGACTGTTTCTACTTACATATGAGTTGCACTTTTTACGTAAACTGTAGCGGGCTGAGGTGCAGTTTGTCTTATTGTATGAGTTTGGTTCTTTGTGTCTCTTCCTTCGGCAATCATTATCAATGCCAGTTCTAAGTCACCCTCTTCTCTGGTGTTCATAGGATGTCACCAATCTGTGGGGACCCGACTTGCCCTTACTCTCACCAGCCTGTTGCTTCTGGGTTAGGGAGTGTAGAGACCTATGAACTCTTTCGTTTTCAACACTGCTTCTGCTCAAATGTGCCACACCTTACTAACAAAAAAGCTTGTGTGAGGATTCTTCAGCACATTTCTTTCTAGTGATCACGTCCCTTTTCCTGCCTAGATCTGGCATATCCCTCTTCCCAAGTCTTGAATTTCAGAATTTGAACATTTAAGTGCTTGATTGAAAGCCACTCTCATTTCCTACATAGGCAAAGAGAACGTTAGGCAGTATGAATTTGAACATCTCTGCTTTCCTACTTTACTGTTTTGCTTTTCCTGCTTCAGACATACTCCTTAAAAAACTGCATTCCCCCCCCTATTTAATTTGCAAGAGAGCAAAAGTCACACCAGGAGTCACACAAAATACCTGAACCATTCTTTTCTTATTTCTAGAAATACTTTACGGGGACCAGTGAAAGATGCTGATGCTATCTTTTTAATATTCTGAAGAATAATCCTATTAAATAAAAAACAAGGAAACTGTTATACCCACAGGGCAGAATTAGCCAAAGCCGACTGGCAGGGGTCAAGTTACTTTACAAAGCCCTAGCTGTGTGCTGCTCCTATCATTCCATCAAGGGCTTGGTGAATGAGAAATAATTTGTGGGTTCTGCTCATCTCTCTTTGCAAACTTTGTTCTGTGGAATTAGATACAACTTTGACAAATTAGAAAAAGCTCTTGGGTGCCCCACTGTCCCCAGAGAAGTACAGTCCACTGATTGTGTGCTGCCCTTCTGCAGGCCTACCAAGTCAGGCCATCAGACTCAGTCAGTCCATTGAGTGTGCTTTTTAATAAGCAAGTCTGTCAGCACCAAGTTCTTCCGATCTTCCGACCTCGCCTTAATCCTCAGGACATGCCGCTTTCTTCTTTGTTTCATTTGTGGCCCTCTACAGAGAAAGAAATATCATCTTTGTTTGTAGATCACAGACAACAAAGTTAACCTTTGAGATTAACTGTGGGTGCAGATCGTGCTTTATCATTTTGCCAAGACAGTGAGGTAAGATTAATATCGGCATAAGGAACTGGGCACACGCCACATTCTCTCTTCTGAGTGAATATAGCAAATGAAGGGTGTTCTTTCATTTTTTCCTCTCTTTCAAGTTGATTCAGGTCTTATAGAAATGACAGATATAAAATATCAACATATAATTGATTTCTGATAAGTCTAAAGATAAAAATCTCGTCTTTGTCTAAAAACACATAATCATCCTGGCCCAGTGCAAGTCTTAGATCCAACGTTGTCAAGCCAGGACCGTGAGTGGTACCGTATTTAGGAAAGTGTGTCTCTTCTTTGGTTTACACAACTGACATTCTCATGGTTGACTGTGTCAGGTAGAAAATTATGGTCCTGTGGGATATAGGCAATAGTGGGTAGGAATGCAATGTTTTTATGGCTTTTTATCTTTAAACACAAGCTATTATATAAGATGAAGAAGACAATTATGTGCTTACTTCTAAGTGACACAATCAAGATGCAGCTAGACTCATATATACAGTTATTTCTAACATAAAGATGACACAAACATCAAAGTGTGTTTGTAGACACATTTGTGGTGGCGCTGCTCTGAGTTCTTTCCTTGTAATCTCTGATAAGATACCACTGCCACTAGGAGACAAACTTAGACACCCAGTTTCATGCCAAGTCCTTATTAAGTTGCTGAAATGGGTCTGGAACTTGGAACGATGATCTGTCATAGCCTTAATCCCTTCTTGAAGCCAAATGCTTCTTCTGTTAGAAATGCATTCTGATTCTCTTATCCTAAGACTTGAGTAGATTCTGGGTATCTGACCTTTTAGAATTGGGTTCCCTTTCATCACACAGAATCTCTCTTCTCTCTCTCTCTCTCTCTCTCTCTCTCTCTCTCTCTCTCTGTGTGTGTGTGTGTGTGTATCTTTTCCACAATAGGAGCAATTACCAAAACAAATAGTAGAAAAAAGGGACTGTGCTCATAGGTGAGAGACTAGGGTTATACAGAGTGGAAAAAATGACCACATCAGTCTCCATGAGTCCATTACGTAATGCTCAAAGTTTCAGAGTAATGAAAAAAAAAGATATGTTGGGATCCCCAGCTCCTCATTATCACCGTTTTGAGTTAGGCACTTATTGTGCATTGTGCTGGTTAGGGCTAAAGAAAATGATTCAATGAAGCAGTTTTTAAAGCTCACTTGATGTCTCTGGAAGGCAATAAAGATTTCTATTTGCAAGTAGCAGCACCCCTATCCTATGGAGTGTCTTGTGTCAGCATTGTCAACTCCAGTGAAACAATAGGTTCTTTATTTGCTTGGGTGGGAAGAATAGCCAGTCTATTTCAGAGACCTGGTTTGAATGTGGACATTTTACATTCTGGGTGTGTGATTTGTTGAGGTCATTTCACCGCCTTCTCAATATTCACATTGGCTGAGTGGAGTTAATGCTACCTGTTAAGCACTTCTAAAGAGCTGCCATAAGGAGCAAGTGATGAAAGCCTTGTGTAAAGTCAAGAATAACCGCTATGTCAGGTCAGTAGGCAAAAGAACACAAGAAAACATGTTCTAGGTTCTTCAGGAGTGGGAACAAATCTGTAAAAGCACACTGATTTTCCTCCATACACAAGGCTCCTTTGATGACACTGTTTTGAGGAAGAGGTGGCATAGACTTTCTCTCTTTTCTCTTCCATCTTCCCTTCACATCTGGCTTTTTACAATGAAATATCCAACAGATATGGGTTACTCAAAAGACAAGTGCATTGATTGTGTGCACCAGATTTTCAGTATACAGTTAAACTCAACCAAACTCTAATAAACTAACAGGTATAATTTGACTTTAAGACATAGAAACAAGAAAACTGAATGAAAACCCTCTCTGTATCACTCACTTCAGTATTATGTAGAAGAGAACGTGTAATCATATCAATAAATCACAGCGGGCAGCGTAGAAAGAAGCAAGGAGGAAGTTACTAGGAACTCTGATTTGCAGAACTTTCAAAAGTAGAGGCTGAGGTCAATCGCTTCTTCTACAGAAGCCAAACATTCTTCAGTTATAAAATATAACAGGAAAAAATTTTTTACATAAGCAACCTCCTCTCCAGACATCAATGTTGAGGCTTAAACCAGACTCTGTTTAGTAATGCCTATTTATTAAGTTATTTTATATTCTTAAGTATGATCTAGATATGACATATTTACATTGTTTCCAAACTATTTTGTGTTGACCTGTTTCTATTCTCTCAAAAAAACAATTTCAGAAAACAAAATATTTTTCCCAGCTTTAAAAATGGAATATATTTTTATTATTATTTTCTTCTAGTTATAAAAATGGAACTTATTTATTATGAGAAAATTAAGAAAATGCAAAAAGGTACCTAAAAAGGGAAGCAAACCCCACTTATATTCCCTCCCTTTGAGAATTTCTATTTGACTATCATCTTTTCATGCTGTAGTTTTTAGGGCTGATAATTGTACTCTGTTTCTGATATCACTTGATGGTGTTTTATAACATTATAGTATTTCCTAAAATAAGACTTGAAATTACTTAATATAATCTTGCCAGATGGGTAAGTTATGCAGTGTCTAACAAGGTAAGATTCAGTTGTGTCCAGTGCTTAATTATTATTTTCCAAATAAAATACATGAGTGAACAACAAACATTCTGCACACACATTCTACAGAGATTACTGACTTTGTTTCTTATGCTGAATTCCATTTCTGCAATGGAGGGAATAGACAGCTTCAACGTCCCATTGCCTCACAAGAGGGAAATTCATCTTGAAGGGCAGGAGCAGTGAGCCACAGGTCCCCTGGTCACCAGGAGATAACCATTATGTCTGCTCTGGAAGAAGTACTCTTCAAAGGATTATAGCAAGGCCTCAGGATGAAGGGGCAAAGTCATAAAATGAATGAATCTAAACATTTTTCATGCTTCTGTGTAAACAACTGAGAACAGAAGAAAAATTGTCAAAACTGTAAAATGACATTGTGGTGGTTTGAATGGGAATGGCCCCCATAGGATTAAAACCCAAGGATGTGAATACTTGGTTCCCAGAGCCTGGCACTATTTGAAAGGATTAGGAGGTGGGGCCTTGTTGGAGGAAGTGTGTCATTGGGGACAGGCTTTGAAGGTTTCAAAAGCCCACTCCAAGCCCAGGGTTTCTCTCTTTCTGCTGCCTGTGGATCAGGACTAGCTCTCAGTCATCTGCCTCCACACGGTCAAGCTCCCCTACTACCATGACAATGGACTAAATCTCTGAAATTGTAAGCAAGCCCCAGCTTAATACTTTTCTTTATAAGAGTTACCATTGCCATGGTGTTTCTTCACAGCAAGAGAACAATGACTAAGACAGCCATTATATACAGAAGCATGATAAACCAGCTTTAAAAAGGCATCAGAGCACAGTAGAGAAACCTGTTTATCCATATTGTGTATCTTCACTGACAATAACTGCATTCAAAGTTCTGTCCACTCCTCTTCCAAGAGCAGAATCTCACTCAGACTCTCAGATCTGATCCCTCGCTTCTGTGATTGGCACTTTCCCTAACTACTTAGTGTGTCTGGTGTAAGCTAGGTCAGCTGGAGATTTCCTCAAAATCTGTAAAATGGTCTTTTGTATTAATCAAATATTCCTTTGGTTATAAGAAAATGAAAACTCTGACTTATATTGGCCTTGGTAAAAAGGTTTTTGTTGGCCTATGCATCTAAAGTGTTTTAGGAGAGATATAGACTACAGATATGATTTGATCAGAAACACAGACAACGTCATCAGGATCCAAGTCTTGATTTCTCTTCCTCTGAGTGGGCTCTTCCCTCACACTGGCTAATGTAATTAGCAACTCCAATCCCGAATTCACTCTGCAGTGAGTTATGCCCAGGGGTAAAGAGTGAGCTAGTGTCAAATATTCCAGACATATTGTCCCCTGGTCCACTCTCACTGGACTTGTTTAGGTTCTATACCTGGTATTGATTCTTTAGTCACTGGCCTTGATAACAGACTCCCTTGGTCTTCTAAAGTAATTTTTGAATTTTTCTTAGCCAGAGTGGAAGTCTATATAAGGCAGGGCAACAACTGAAACACTATCAAGATTATATATATATAGATATCTATCTATCTATCTAACTATATCTATATCTATATCTATCTATCTATCTATCTATATCTATCTATCTATATCTATATCTATCTATCTATCTATCTATATCTATCTATCTATATCTATATCTATCTATCTATCTATCTATAT